>BPLR01007681.1:0-40258 GCA_021605095.1 Caerostris extrusa
ATATAAGATAAGCTTTAGTAAGAGATCAATTTAGGATTAAATACCGGCAGTGGCAGAAAGCGTGTGGATCCGCTGGAGACAAAATTATTTTTCAGATTCTTTTTCATTCTGGGTTCTAGTCTGAGTCAAGAGAAGGGAGAAAGAAAATAGAAAATGAGAAACATGTGAATAAATTAGTGAAAGAAAGATGGAAAGATGTATATGCGATAGCAATTTCTGCACATCTGCAATGGTGTCCAAGGGAAGTTTCCTCAAGGAAAGTATTTAATTGTCTTCACTACAATTTGATTTTTTCATAAAACTCTAAGAATAAATAGGATTAATATTTAAAGCTTTAGCAAAATAGAAGGAATACTGCTGTCGTTAAAATAAAAGAGAATTGTCTTTCATACCATATAAAGACATATAGTATCAGTACTGTCAAGAGATAGTCAGTCACAAAATAACAAACAATCCCAGTGCTAATTTGCTCTTTAATACAGTTTAATATAAATTTTAAAAAAATAATTAATTTGCTCTTTTTATTAAAAAATAAATAAAATTAAAAAGCAACAATATATTGTGGAAATATTTAAATAATAATCAAGTCGTTATTCTAATTAAAAGCATCGTTTGACTTTCAAGAAATGCTAAATAATTTTCGTGAATATTGGGAAAGTATTTTGAGATAATTTACTGTTAAAAATAGGAAAAGTATGAAATTTTTTATCAACACATTTATATGACATTTATGCTGATAAATTAAGAGAATTAACGAATATTAAAATATCTGGAATGAGCTAGACAGGAGATGTTAGCTTTTACCGCGTAGGGTTATCAATGCCACCCATAACTCCCTACTCTCATATTAGACAAGGATCTACGGTTTAAAGTGGATTCCCAACGACTACAAACATCCATGGCACCGCTGGAACTCGCACCCTGTGCCAGCACCGAAGCGCCACGGTGCAAGTCACTCGGCAAAGAGACCATATTACATTTGTAATAAAATAAAATTTACATTTATCTATTTAGTCAATATTATCATATACTTTCATATTAAAAATTTCCTAATATCACTAATTTTTAAATCACACAAAACATTCTTAATATTCCACAAAAAAATTTTATTAAAAAAAAATATGCAATATATTTATTAAACAAAAGGATATATCATAGTTGAAACATGATATATCAAAAAGTTAAATGATATACTACAGTTGAAAAATGATATACCAAAGTTGAATAATGATATACTACAGTTGAAAAATGATATACCAAAGTTAAAAAATGATATACTAAATGATATACCAAGTTAAACAATGATATACCAAAGTTAAACAATGATATACAAAAAGTTAAACAATGATATACCAAAGTCAAAAATTATTTACAAACTTCTTAATCAGATAAAATATATGTTTGCAATAGAACACGCAAAAATCTTATTTGGATTTATTTTATTTCCTATATTTTTGTAAAGAAAACCCCCCAAAAAATGTCTAAAAAATATTATATTCTCATCTTAAATAATTAAAAGTTATTCACGCAATGCTTACAAAACAACGCATACACGATTATTTCAAGTATATTCGATCAACGCATGCACGTGTATCCTGTAATTAAAAAGGAACAAAATATCAACGTCGGAAATCATCAAAACGAACAAAAGATTACTACATAGGAAAAAAAAAAAAATGGGAGAAATGATGGGATTTCTACCTTTATCTTGTGAATAAGCTCATTGAATTTCCTCTTCCCATTATACCTGTGCAGGTTTTTGTTCGAAAGCACGGAAATGAGTCTTCATTTCTGTACGGAACCAAATTAAAAAAATAATAATAAAAAAAAGCAAAAAAAAGATGAGAAGAAAGATTTCAATAATCTGATTAACTCATTCAGTAATAGAGAAAATGACAATAGAAAGGGCTGGAAAAAGGTCCTTATCCAATTTTCTTTAAATTTATTTAAATAGCAAGGGAAGAAAGAGAAATAAACTCAATGAAAGGTAAAAAAAGGAATTCTCATATTATTTTGTTGATGCATAATTTGTCATTCTTCTTATTCCGTCATAATTAAATCAGGCATGTGAATTTTTTTGTTGATAATTAATCCTCAGTGCTGTTTTATTTGAACAATTATTTTCATTGTGTTCACCATGCATGTCGGTAATTATTTGTTTGTCAGTGAAAATTTGATTCTTCTTATAAAACTCTGAAAATAAATAATAGTTATTTTCAATTTTATAAACAAAGCGAATACTGCTTTTGTTAAAAATGTCTTTTCAAACCAAATGAAGTCATATATTATGACAAAGAGATATTCAAATAACAAACAATCAGAGTTATATTTTTTTGATGCAATTTCATATAAATTTGACTTTTATTAAAAGTTAATAAAAATAAAACAAACATATATTAGCAAATATTTAAGTAATAATGTAAAGCGTAGTTATAATTAAAAAAACATTGTTGGCTTTTTAAGAAATGTAAAATTATTTTACTGAATATTTTGAATGTTTATTAAGGTTACTATTAAAAATAAAATATGTGACATTTTTATCCACATTTATATGACATTTATACTGATAAAGTAAAGAATTAAACACGAAGATATTAAAATCTCAGTATAATTTTGTACTTTTGTTTTGTTGGCAATTTTTAACAATAAACATTTTGTATTCAGGTACATTGAAAGTACAGTTCATAAATAAAATATAAATGATTACAAATTTAAAATATATGCGCTGTAATACAGAAACTTTTGAAAATCTGTAGATGGATATTTATCCTCTTTTAAAATGAATAAATCATCTGGTGCTAGGAAAGATAAATACTTCGTATGAAAAAATATAATTTATATTTTTTTTTTTATATTTAAGTGACATAGAAACTAAGTTATAATAAAAGTTGTATTCTAGATATAATATTATTTTAAGCAATGTGTTTGTTAACAAGAATGATTTTAAAAAAAAAAAAAATAATTGTTTCATGGGTATGCTTGTGCACGCTAAATTCCAAAAATAATTATTGACATTCTTGAAACCTCACTATTATGTATAATAAAAACTTCCTAATGTATATACACATATTACATGCATTCGCGCTTGTTTGCTCCACTCTTAAAAAAAAATATTTATGTATTCTTGTATTTAAAACAATGTATTTGTTACCAAGAATATTCTTAAAAATTATTTGCTTTATGAATATCCATGTGTACGATAAATTCCAAAATACTTACTGTTATTGCTGAAACTTTACCGCTATGTATAATATAAACTTTTTATAGGTATTTGTATTAGTGTTTTGGGATTTATAACCAAATGTCTTTTTATTTACTTATTATGGTAAAAAGTAGAATTCTTTCTTTTTTTGTGAATATTTCTTTATATTTGATATTTTTTAAATGCTTAAATGTATGTTTCCAGCCAGTTTTTAAAGCTTTCTGGCTAAACTGTCTACAGATTTTTAAGTATTTAATGTGAAAATTGGTTGCAAACTATTGTTGTTTATTACCTTCATTTATTTTAAAAATATTTTTTGATATTAATTTTATTCACTATTTATAGCAGAATTATATTTCCTCGCTAAAATTTATCCTACCAAATTTGAACTCTATAACAGTAGAAATATATTTGTAAAATGATTGTTATATTTTTGTTACATTCGGTTCTGATGAAATTAAGTTTTGACAGTTCTAATTGAATTAAAAAAATGACTTTTTCCCATAAAAGTACTCGTGCATCAATTTTTGTAAATTCCACTTGCCCGAATGCATAGGGAACTTGATAATTATATGTAGTTTAAGATAATTGAAAAAAACACTAATGTAATGAATGGAATTCTAAAGAAAATATGCAGTGTGAAATATGAAACTTTGTATGTGCTAAATATCAATAATTAATTTATTATAATCCCATTTCTTATTTTTAACTGTGAACATGAAACCATGAAACCATGAAACCATTCAATTATAACCGTTCAGTCGACATAAACCAGCAAGATAATATTGGGCTGAAATATATAATATTGTACCCCTGAGGAAGCAGCTGATCTTGCAATTCCTGAATATTTCGCCAATGTAACGCCAATATGTTTAGGGTTACAATACCTTAATTAGAAGAATTCGTTATTTCTTTTTTTTTTTTTCGAATAATACAATGGCTATTTTATTGTTACTTTGATTGTTATTTGCAGAATTTTTTTTAAAAGGAACAGAAATATATACTTTTAAAAAATAATTATTCCGAGATATTAGAGATCACTAATCTAATAATCTTATAACGGTATGTCGATCACTGATATAGAATATAAGCGATTGTTATAATGCTGTCAATCATGAAAATATGTATAAAAAAACAAAACTATTTTTTAATTAATAATTCCTATTTAATTATCAAATAATTAATTGACTTTTTAATGCTGTTAACATATTAAAGGCTTTATGGCAACCTTTATTTATTGAATTTGAATTTGCCCCAAAAAATGTTAATTTTAGTTTTAGAACGTTAGTTTACAGATGAATAGAAGCATAACATATTGAGTTTTCGAATACACTGAATTTTCTGTGATTTTTGTGATTTTTTCTTTATTCATTTGATAGCTATGCAAACCCAAGTAAAAGATTTAGTGAATAAAGAAAAACATTTTCACATCCTACAAAACATATATCAAAACAAGGAATAAAAAAAAATTAAGTCAATTCCTACTTTTCTTTCACTATATTGCAGAAAGATACTTGAAAATTGCAAACAAATATTTTGTAAAGTTTTTGTATTATTTTTCTTGAACAAATTTTTTAAAAGCATTCTTGTTAACAAATACATTGTTTTAAACTTATATTATATCTAGATAACAACCTATATTATTACTTAGAGTCTATGCAGATTAAATAACAAAGAAAATATAAATTATAATTTTTCATACGAAGTATTTTCCTGTTCTACCATCAGATGCTTTATTCATTGGTAAAGAGAATAAAATATTATTCAATTTTCCAATGATTCTGTAATATTCAACTTATATTTTATTGCAAAAAAATTATGTTTTTAGTTATGAACTGTATTTTCAATGTACCTGAATACAAAAACGTTTAGTGTTAAAAATATGTTTTTTTGCCAATCAAAATCAACAAATATCAAAGTTTTATATGATCAAAGGGATTTTAATATTATTTGTTTAATTCTCTTACTTTATCAGTATAAATAACAAATAAATGTGGATAAAAATTTCACTTACTTTTTTAATAGTATCATTCTTAAAAATTATTTCACGTTTCTTGAACGTCAAAAGGATGTTATTTTTAATTTGAAAACGATTGCTTTATTACTGAAATATTTGTTAATATATGTTGGTTTATTTTATTAATTTTAATAAAAATGCGATTTATTTATTTTTCTTTCCAAATTTATATTAAATTCTACAAAAAAAAATATAGCAGTGGGATTGTTTTTTATTTGATATGTCTTTATTTGGTTTGAAATGACAGTTCTTTTATTTTAACAAAAGCAGTATTCACTCTATTTGTAAATTTAAAACTAAATCTTATTAATTTTCAGTGTTTTTATAAAAATCAAATTTTCAGACAAACACATAATTTCCGACTTGAATGGTGAACACAATAAAATTCATTGTTGAAATAAACCGCACTGAGGATTAATTATCAACAAAAAATTCATATGCCTGATTTAATTATGACGGAATTGGGAATAAGAATGACAAATTATGCATCATCAAAATAATATGAGAATTCCTTTTTTTATCTTTCCGTGAAATTATTTCTCTTTTTCTTCCCTTGCTATTTAAATAAATTTAAAGAAAATAGGATAAGGACCTTTTTTCCAGCCCTTTCTATTGTCATTCTTCTCTTTTACTGAATAAGTTAATCAGATTATTGAAATCTTTTTCTTATCTTTTGCTGTTTCATTATTTTTTTAATTTGGTTCCGTACAGAATTGAAGACTCATTTTCGTACTTTCGGAACAAAAATCCCTTCACAGGTATAATGGCAAAAGGTAAAATTCAATGAGCTTAATCATAAGATAAAGGTAGAAATCCCATCATTTTGCCTTTGTTTTTTTTCCTATGAAGTAATCTTTTGTTCGTTATGATGATTTTCGACGTTGAAATTTTTTTCTTTTTAATTACAGCATACACGTGCATGCGTTGATGGAATGTACTTGAAATAATTGTGTATACGTTGTTTTGTAAGCGTTGTGTGAAGATCTTTTAATTATTTAAGATGAGACGATGATTTAAAAAAAAAAAAAAAAAAATTATAATAGAATACATAATGCAGAAAATAATTTTCTACTGGTTTTATGCGGTTTTTTTTTTCAACAACCCCAATAACTATTTTGGAATTTATCGTACACAATCATACTCATGAAGAAATATTTTTAAAAACATTGTCGTTAACAAATACATTGTTTAAACTAATATTATATTTAGAATACAACTTATATTATAACTTAGTTTATATGTCAATTAAATAACAAAGAAAATTTAAATTATAACTTTTCTTTTCCTGTTGCCAGATAATTTACTCATTTAAAAAGAGAACAAAATATTCATCTTAAAAACTTTCATTTTTTTTTTTTTGTAATACTGCCCTTATATTTTAAAATTTTATTGATTTATGTTTTATTTATGAATTGTACATTCAAATTACACGAATACAAAATGTTTTTGTTTGTTAAAAATTAACAAAAATAAAAGTATTAAATTATCCAGAGAGTTTAATATTTTTTTGTAGAAATCTCTTTATTTATCAGTATATATAAGCATGATCAATACAATTTATAATATTTATCATAATACAATTGAGAAAATTCATAAAAATTATTTAACATTTCTGGAATGTCAATGATGCTATTTAAATTAGAATTACGACTGCCAGTGTTACTGAAATATTTGCAAAAGTATGTTTTACTCTATTTTTATTATTTTTAATAAACGTGCGATTTAATTTTTCTTTTTAAATTTATGCTAAATTATACTAAAAAATAGAATTCTGGGATTGTTTGTTATTTGAATACCTCTTTGTCATATTATATGTCTTTATTTATTTTCGAAATACAATTTCCTTTTTTTTTTGACAAAACCAGTATTCGTAATTATTATAAATTCAAAAATGAATCTTATTTATTTTGAGTGTTTCAAAAAATCAAATTTTCACTGACAAACAAATAATTTCCGACTTGATTGGTGAAAATAACAAAAATCATTGTTGAAATAAAACATCACTGAGGATTAATTATCAGTAAAAAATTCATATCCCTGATTTAATTATGACGGAATTAGCAATAAGAATGACAAATTATGTATCAACAAAATAATATGAGAATTCCTTTTTTTACCTTTCATTGAATTTATTTCTCTTTCTTCCCTTGCTATTTAAATAAATTTAAAGAAAATAGGATAAGGACCTTTTCCCAGCCCTTTCTATTGTCATTTTCTCTATTACTGAATGAGTTAATCAGATTATTGAAATCTTTTTTCTTCTCATCTTTTTGCTGTATTATTTTTCTTTTAATTTAGTTCCGTACAGAAATGAAGACTCATTTCCGTGCTTTCGAAACAAAATCCTGCACAGGTATAATGGCAAGAGGAAATTCAATGAGCTTATTCACAAGATAAAGGTAGAAATCCCATCATTTCCTCGCTTTTTTTTCCTATGTTGTAATCTTTTGTTCGTTTTGATGATTTCCGACGTTGATATTTTTTTCCTTTTTATTACAGGATACACGTGAGCATGGGTTGATCGAATATGATTGAAATAATTGTGTATACGTTGTTTTGTAAGAATTGCGTGAATAACTTTTAATTATTTAAGATGAGACGATAATATTTTAGACAATTTTTCTTTGCTTTATTTTACAAAAATAGAGAAAATAAAATAAATCTCCATATGTTTTACGCGTGTCCTACTACAAAATATATTTATCCGATTAAAATGTTTATAAATATTTTTTTCAACTTCGGTATATATTTTTCAATCCTTATATATATTTTGATTTGGTACATATTTAAATATATTTTTCTACTACGGTTATATTATTTTCCTTAATTAATATAGTTTATTTGTTCTTTAATAAAAAATTTTTGGTGGAATAATAAGAATTTTTTTCTGCTATTTAAAATTAGAGATATTAGGAGTTCTTCAATATGAATGTATAAAATAACCATGTTGGTTAAATAGATGGATGTAAATTTTATTTTATTACAATAGTATTAATGTGCTATACTCTAGCAGCATTGTTGTAGGCAATAATTTAAAAACGCTAAGAATCACGGTTTGTGAGGTTCACGGATAATCTTTCATCATATTATCATCTTTCATCATATTATCATCTTTCATCATATAGGTTCATCTTACTTCGTTAGTCAGACTAAATGATGGGTGTATTACAGAATTGTTCTCATACGATACGAAATGCAGGGGTAGATTATAGTTTTATATCAAAGCATTGGCATCAGCATATGTGCTTAGCGTATATTCATTTGCTTCTTCGTATAAAATTAGAGACTTTTAGTTTACATTCGAAAGCATACTTACAATAGGCCAACAAATATTTTATAGTGTCATAATGAAAGAAAAATACATTTATAAGGGATAATGTGGTTTATAATCCCTTCTAATCATAATATATATATAATAGTATATAATAATAATATGTGTAGTGATTTTGCAGGTAAATGTATATACATACAATTTCCATACAAAATATCCAATAACACAAAGACAAATTTTTATTAAACAAAACAATGCGAATTCTTCAAGTAACAAAACTATAACCTTAAAACAAAAACAAAATCCACCCATCGAGAGTTACGTTACATACAACAGCAACAAAGCATCACATCCCAAAAGTCCATGAATGGCACAGACAGAAGTAAAATCACCCGAAACACAGATTAAGAACTTCGCCCCTTTCTTTTTCGATAAATCAGCTCTTTCACCTACCCATACCCCAAACAAGACGGTTGTTAGGTCACACTTTGTCAGGCGTAACGGCTCCTCCAAGGTACCCCTTATTCCATCCATAGGCTCCTCCTGCACCTCTTATTATGGTATCGCCGAAGACTGCTGCAGAATGTTATGATCAAGTTCTTTTCCTGTCATGTTCCACACACCCCAAGCTGGAAAGGTAAGAAAGAAAGAACAATAGAACGAATCCCTCCTAATGGGATAAGCACTTCCCCGAAAATGATATATCTCGGCCCTTACAGGATTTTTGCTCTGCTTTTCCTTAGTTTATGTTCACTACTCGCCACCACCTTTGTGATCGAAGAACGAATGTATTACGCGCCATCACCTTCCATGTACCGTTCCGTTTCGGGACTCTCAAGATCTATCCCAGACTGAAATCGTTGTTATATGAGAATCTGGGATTGTACTTTTAATCTTTATGGTAGGTGAGCATACCGTTTTATTGAACAGTCAGCCGGGCAGAAAATAGAATAGGAAACAGCTGCTCCGTTAGGTTAAATTCAATCATTACTGGGAAATGGATAGCTTTTAGGTAGAGCAGTAAATAACAGAATGTTCAAGAGTAACTCGTCATATTATGTAATTAGTTATACATCAGTATATTCATTTACTAACTCGTTATTCTAGTTATTAATTCTATATAACTGTGAGAGAGTTATAAATGTTTTGATATTTTTTTTTTTAAAAATTTGATTACATTTAAGTTAGATTTAACATGTAAATTAAAGCATATCATGCAAATTTAAATTTAAACAATATAATTAATGAAAATAATTCAAAAATTTTCATTGTGTTACAACGTATATCATTATTTCTTATATTTTAGATATTAACTCTCTTGAGCTTGAAAGAAAAACTGCCATAAATACATGAGAGAAAAAGAGGCATTTCTTATTTTCTTATTTTTAGATATTATTCTTTAATGAATAATAGATGAATATGAGTCTTTTTCTTCAATTTTATTACATTTAGGGATAGGGGGGTATTACATGCGATATTTTAATATATGAGACTGATTTGAATATATGCTAAAATTTGCATTATAGCATTGAGCATCAAATTGCATAACATAACATCTCCTTCTCCGCTTAACATTAGAGCCCTTTGATCTTTCATTCAGAAGTATACATAATAAAGGCCAGCAATATATATTTCTTCTTTAAATATAATAATGAAAGAAGTATGCATTTATAAGGAATATATATATATATACACTCAAGAGCCAAAACATTTGACCAACCCCTACATTTTGCAATGAACTCGCCTGGATGACGTGGAAGGCACATGATCAGGTGGAAGTGGTATTTAACTGCTGTTGGAGAGTCCGAAGAATCATTCTTTCACTTACTTCTGTGTGTGATGGGGAAAGGCTGCGGATCTAAGGGACTTTGATAGAGGGCAGATTGTAATGGCTCGAAGGCTCGGAACAAGTATTTCGAAACTGCACGACTCGTGGGTTGTTTGCGATCTACAGTTGTTAGTACTTATGCAAAGTGGATGAATGACGGTGAAACCAGCAGTAAATGACATGGTGCTGGACGTCCATACGCTATCAAAGAAAAAGGTCGTCGGAGACTGTCTCAAATGGTGAAGCAAAACCGCAGCCACACAGTGGTTCAGCTGACAGCCCAATACAATGCAGGGTCACGTAGAATAGTATCGGAGCACACTGTTCAGCGGACACTGTTGGATATGGGGCTATGCAGCAAACGTCCCACTCGTGTGCCTTTGCTGACCAAGCATCATCGCCAAGTGCGCCTGCGCTAGGCCCGGGAACATCGTGACTGGTCCATGGATCAGTGGGAGAGATTTGCCTGGTCAGATGAATCACGGTTTGTCATTCATCACGCCGATGGCCGTGTCAGGATACGCCGTCTTCCAGGCGAACAGTTGCTCCCTCAGTATACAGTAGGTCATAGACAGGCCGGTGGGGGGTATTATGCTTTGGGGGACGTTCTCTTGAGCGTCTCTGGGACCCGTGGTTGTGGTAGAGCAAACCATGATGCTACAGGGTATCTGAACATCATTGCGGACCAGTTGCACCCTTACATGGCCTCTGTTTTTCCATCTGGAAATGGAATGTTCCAACAGGACAACGCCCCTCGTCACAAGGCTAAAATTGTGTTGGAGTGGTTCCAGGAACATGATGCTGAATTCCAGTTAATGTCCTGGCCGTTTAACTCAGCGGATCTTAATCCGATAGAACAAATTTGGGATGTCCTGGGGCGGCAGCTCAGAGCTCAAAGACCACCAATTCGCAATATCTCGGATTTGCGTGACCTTTGCTTAGACATCTGGTACAATCTGTCTCCGGCCATCTATCAAGGACTTGTGGCATCCATGCAAGGGGATTGAAGCTGTGTTGCGCGCCAAAGGTGGGCCAACTCGTTATTGACAGGTGGTCATAATGTTTTGGCGCTTGAGTGTATATATATAAAGTTTACCATACAAAATTTTCAGTAACAGAAAGAAACTTTTTATTAAACAGAACAATGCGAATTTTTTAGGAAAAAAACTATAGTCTTTAAACAGAACAAAAATCCAACCATCGAAAGTTACGCAACATACAACAACAACAAATCATCAGATCCCAGAAAAGTCCATGAGTGGCACAGAGTGAGAAACAAAATCACCCGAAACACAGATTAAGAACTTCGCCCCTTTCCTTTTTGATAAATGACCTCTTTCACCTACCCATACCCAAAACAAGACGGTTGTTGGTCACACTTTGTCAGCGTAACGGCTCCTACAAGGTCCCCCTTATTCCATCCGTAAGCACATCCTGCACCTCTTATTATGGCATCACCCGAAGACTGCTGCAGAATGTTATGATCAACTTCTTTTCCTGTCATGTTCCACACAACCTAAGTTGGGAAGGCAAGAAAGAAAGAACAATAAAACGAATCCCTCCTAATGGGATAAGCACTTCCCGAAAATGATATATCTCGGCCCTTACAGGATTTTCGCTCTGCTTTTCTTTAGTTTATGTTCTCCACTCGCCACCACCTTTGTGATCGAAGAACGAATGTATTACGCGCCATCACCTTCCATGTACCATTCCGTTTCGGGACTATCAAGATCTATCCTGGACTGAAATCGTTGTTATAAGAGAAGCAGGGATTGTACTTAATCTTTATGGTAGGTGAGCATACCGTTTTGTTGAACAGTAAGCCGGGCAGAAAATAGAATAGGAAACAGCTGTTCCGTTAGACTAAATTCAATCATTACCAAGAAATGGACAGCTTTTAGGTATAGCAGCAAAATAACATATTTCTCGGGGTAATGTTTATTGTTATGTATTATTTTTATACATAACTGTATATTCATTTCTATTACTGCATACAGTTTTTTTAGATATTCTTCTTTATAATTGTGTCTGAGTAATGGGTGTACATGAGCATTTGTTTAAATATCTTTTCATTTATGGGTAGCGTTTAATTACCTGCGAAACTTTAACCTATGATGCTTAATATTAAACATATGCGGAAAGTTCCACTATAGCGTTGAGAATCAGCCTACATAACATAAATACATCTGCTTCTTCGCTTAATATTAAAGCCGTTTGATCTTTCATTCAGATGTATACTTACTATTGCCCAGCAGTATATTTTTCATCCTTAAATGTAATAATGGAAGAAGAATGCATTTATAAGTAATATATATATATATATAGCAATTTGTGTTTGCTTTATTGGATCTTATACACTTATATCGAAAAATGTATATATTTATATATATATATATATATATATATATAATATTTTGGTTTTAGTGCATAAGATCCAATAAAGCAAAGACAAATTGCGGAAATTTACACTATAGCGTTGGGAATCAGCCTGCATAACATAAATTCCTCTGCTTCACCGCTTAACATTAGAACCCTTTGATCTTTCATTCAGAAGTATTCTTACTCTACGTCAGTGGTATATTTCTCTTCTTTAAATGCAATAATGAAAGAAGAATACATTTACAAGGAATATAAATATATACACGTGTATACTTATAAATTTTCAATGTAAGTATATAAGTTTCAAGTCATATTGTTATTAAACAGAACAATGCGAATTCCTTACTTAAAAATCTATAGCCTCAAAACAAAACAAAAGCAAAAATTCAACCATCGAGAATTACGCTACACACAACAGCAACAAAGCATCCGTTCCCAGAAAAGTCCATGAGTGGCACAGACAGAAACAAAATCACCCGAAACACAGATTAAGAACTTCGCCCTTTTTCCTTTTTTGATAAATCACCTCTTTCACCAACACATACCCAAAACAAGACGGTTGTTGGGTCACACTTTGTCAGGCGTAACGGCTCCTGCAAGGTACCCCTTACCCATCCATAAGCTACTCCTGCACCTCTTATTACGGCATCGCCCGAAGACTGCTGCAGAATGTTATGATCAACTTCTTTTCCTGTCATGTTCCACACACCCCAAGCTGGAAAGGCATGAAAGAAAAGAACAATAAAACGAATCTCGCCTAATGGGATAAGCACTTCTCCGAAAATGATATATCTCGGCCCTTACAGGATTTTTGCTCTGCTTTTCTTTAGTTTATGTTCTCTACTCACCACCACCTTTTGTGATCGAAGAACGAATGTATTACGCGCCATCACCTTCCATGTACCGTTCCGTTTCGGGACTATCAAGATCTATCCTGGACTGAAATCGCTGTTATAAGGTAATCTGGGATTGCGCTTTATCTTTATGGTAGGTGAGCGTGCCGTTTTATTGAACAGTAAGCCGGGTAGAAAATAGAATAGGAAACAGCTGTTCCGTTAGATTAAATTCAATCATTACTAGGAAATGGGTAGCTTTTAGGTAGAGTAGTAAATAACAGAATGCCCAGAGTAATTCTTCATATTATGTATTATTTGTTATACATAGCTGTACATTCATTTACTATTACTGCATATCGTATTTTTTAGATATTCTTCTTTATAAATGTGTCTGAATGATAGATCTATATGAGCCTTTTATAATATTTTATTGCATTTATAGGTAGGGTTTAATTACATGCGAAACTTTAACATATGAAATTTAACATTAAAATTATGCGAAAATTTACATTATAGTATTAGTCATCAGCCTGCATAACATAAATCCATCTTCTATTAAAAGATGGTTAGCTTTTTTGTTAAGCTTTTATATGTTAAGCTTTTAGGTAGAGCAGTAAATAACGGAATGTTCAGGGTAATTCTTCATATTATGTATTATTTGTTATACATAACTGTATATTAATATACTATTACTTCTTATCGTTTTTTTAGAAATTCTATATAACTGTGAGAGATTAATAAACGTTTTGATAATTTTTTTTTTAAAATTTTATTACATTTAAGTGTAGTTTTTATTACATGTAAATTCAAGCATATTATGCAAATTTAAATAACTAAACAATATAATTAATTGAAAAGAATTTTCAGTAATTGTATTACAACTTTATAACATGATTTCTTATATATTTAGAATTAACTCTCTTGAACTTGAAAGAAAAACTACCATAAATACAAAAGAGAAATGAGACATTTGTAATAAAAATATACTATATTGCAAATATATCTTTTGCTGGATGAGTAAATTTTAGCTAATGGTTTTTCCGGATATTAGAAAGGTGATCATCTTTGCTTGGGCTTTGTAAATGTTTTTCTAATGCAGCTGGCAATACAGAAACAGTTAATCTTTATGCCAAAAGCAAGGGTTGTACCGCTGTTATTCATTTAGTATTACTTAAGGAGCATGTGTATCTTGAAGATATTTTAAGGCGTTCTGAGATCATATTAGACCTTTTTATTTTTATTTCAAAGGCAGATTATGAACAGTTACAGCAAAAAAAAAGAACAACAAAAAAACCACAACAAGAACAACAAACTAATGCAACAAAACATGCTGAAACAGAGTTCATTAATCTAACAATAATGCCAAGTTGCAGATCTTTTAGGCACTAAAAAGTGTTACCAGGTGCACCACGGGGGAGGTAGATCTTCTTCGCACCCTCATATTAGACCTTGACCTACTGTTTAAAGTGGATTCTGAATGACTACAAATATACATGGCAAAAATGGAACTCTAACTCTAAACATGCCCGCTGAGCACCAGAGCGCCAGCCACTATGCCATCAGGACCCCTTGTCTTTATGTATGTAACTTTTACAACTGCATAGCTCTTATTTAAAAAGTGAAATAATAGTTAGAATATCTAACAATTCATAATCACCAAAATGGGTAAACAAAATTTTGGCAGAAATAAATATTTCATTCACACGATTTGGTGGGGGACGATATCAAGCTGCATTAATAAATTTTTTTGCAGAGTGCAGAAGATTATATTAACGGAAATGTTTCATTGTATAATTATAATCTGTCATGAAATGAAATAGTTTCTGCAAAAACTATATATGAAATAACTAACTTTTTACTATATCGGATAAATTATTTGCTATAATTACATTAAATTAATACAAAACCTTATCAAGGTACATCAAGAAAATTATATTTTTCTTCATTTTTTTAATAACCAACAAAATGTAATAAAAGCTTCAAAATTTTGTAGACATTGAATATTGCAGTTGACAAACACAATCCAGTGAATCATGGATTGTAATTATTCATAGAATGTTACATAGATTTAGAAAGTTTTATTTACGTTTATGATTAAAAGCATTACATTTTATCGAAAAACGAATTACATAAAGTTACTCCATATACCAGCTGTTACATGTAACCTAATTCAACTAATTTATACAATGAATTGAATAGACTTGAATTCGTATTACAATAGGTATGATTTAATTTACAAGACTATTCTATGCTTGACTAACATTTTATTATACAGCTTATTCGAAGTTAAGCTTATTTATCTGCATTTGAAAATAAACGTTTATTTAGAAAATTTATTTTAAATTTTTTGATTGAAGGATTGAAGATATTTTATTAGAAGATATTCGTTACTTTTCGTGTGTGTCTTTGTTTTGTAATACAGGCAGCAATTTTTTCAGACAAATATGTAATGGAATAGCATTAGTTGAAAAGTGTACGAATGTTTCAAATGCATTGCTTTATGATTTATAAATGTCTATTATATGACGAACGTTCATTCTAAAAATGAAACTGTAATATTATTGTAAAAACCTTAATAAAATTAAAATTTATGTTTGATAAAATAGTAATTTTCAAATAAAACAAATAATAATAATTTATTTTTGTGGAAATAATTTTTCAACAAATTTAAAAAATTCAGATATTTATATCGGTACATTTAACATAGAGATATAATTTGCATTTATAGGTATATGAGAAGAATGTATTGTCAAAACATTAATGCATTAAATGTGTTTCAGAAAATGTATATCCAAATATTCTAAAGTAATAAGTGTTTGCTCAATAATTAGTTATAAAGCTGTATTAATTTTAAATTTAAATTATTGTAAATATGTGTTGAAACATACTTTTTATAAATCGAGTGAATAATTTAACAGAATATGCATGTTTAACAAATATCTGAAATAAGGTGAATATAATATATTTATATATAACATTTTGGAATGTATAAATCAATATTAATTTTAGCAGAAATGTTACAATATGTGATAGCTTGAGCGAAATAACTATTTGCACACATATATATCCTTTGAATTTGAAATGAATCTAAGTTTATAATAGATGCAATATACATTCAGTCGATAAGTAATATCCAATCAGCCATAACTTCACTTGCTAAACATTCAGCAGCTAATGTGAATAATTGTTATTCACTCAAGTACATAATTGTACAATTAA
Organism: Caerostris extrusa; assembly: GCA_021605095.1. Lineage (NCBI taxonomy): Eukaryota > Metazoa > Arthropoda > Arachnida > Araneae > Araneidae > Caerostris > Caerostris extrusa. The sequence goes on from BPLR01007681.1 coordinate 16,753, forward strand.
AAATTATGATTGAATGTTGAATATTATTGATCTATATTTAAAAGATTTGTGCTACAAAATATAATTAAATTTTAACAATATGTACCAATTAAAAAATATTGCGCATTTTCTGATTTAATTATTTTTATCTATGAGTTATTGCTTAACGCTTTAATAAATACAAATTTTAATAAAAAATACTTGCATTTAGTAACATTAATTAAATATTTCATCTTAAATGCATAGTGATCACGTTCGCGCTCAGATAAGACACAATAAATTATCCAGAATTCCAATTATATGTATAAAAATGTACATCAAAATGATCAGTAGCCATCTTGAAAGAGCAGCTTCTCAGAATTTCAGAAAACATGTCATTTTTCGATGATTTTGTTTTATTCTTTTTTGATGTGGAATACATATATATTCTCAATATTTATTGTGGGGCCTGAAGGGCAGAGTGTCTAGAATTCTGGTACTAGGTGTCACAAATTTCAGGATCGAGTCCGGAGGTGATATGGATGTTTGCATTTGTTCGGAATCCACTTTAAGCCGTAGGTCCCGGGTTCATATGGTTGCAATAGTGTCACGGAGCCAAGGCAGACTTCTAGCTACGGTATTCCCCACAACAACCCCCCTCCCTTCACTAAAACTACGAGTCCATACGATCTCGTAGTCTTAGACTAGATGACTGCCAAGTGAGATAAGTAAAATATTTATTGTGATTGATTACATGTATTCTACAAAATAGAAGAAATGTTTACAACTTTCCAAGTGTCCTTTAAATACAACTTTCATTAAGCACAAAGTAGGATATTCTGAAATACAAATGTATCACAACTATCATTAGCAGGATAACAGCAGGTTTGGTTCAGCACCGCATGTTGAATTCGAGCCAACTATTCTTGATTTGAAAATCTGAAGTGATTTGCATCAAGCTGGTACGATCCGCTTTTATGAAATTAAATGTATTAATAATAGTAAGGTATGCAGAGAGTCACAATATATGGTTTACAAATTCTAAATTTTATTACTTTCATTCTTTTATTGCCTTTTATTGAACTAAAATTATAGTTACTTTATATTTTTAATAAAAATAATATTTAAAAAAGTTATCTATAAATTAAATTACAAAATCAATATTTATTTTTACAAAATATTTGTTGAAAATAATTTCTGTAAAAGCTATTTTCTATTGCAAAATTATTAAGTCTAGCTTTTTAATTTTATTTTGTTTATTTTATATAAAATATATGAAATGTAAAAAAATAATCAAAAAACATCGAGTGATCAAATGTTTAATTAATAGTTATCTCTCAAGTAAATGTTTCTAACATTTTCTAAAATAATTTTAATCAATATTCATTGCATTTATTTTCCTTCATAATATTTCATTTAAAATAAGGGAATCAATCTATTAAACTATTTGCTATCAATTCTTAAAATTTAAATTACTATCATTATTGATTATATTAATGCATATTTATTAATCAAATATTATTATTATTCAAAATAAAGTGTATTTGAAATGGACAGCTCGATTTTACCATATCAAAAGGAGTTAATAACAGAATACATAAAACGATTATACAATATGCTAAATAAAATGTATTTAAGAAATGCGCGATTGGGTCTTACCTTATAAATACATATGCTAATAATTTAACAGTAAGGCTATCTTACACCATTATGCTTCGATGAGCGTTGGGTGTCCTACAGCGTGTATTTCCTCTGACATACAAACACTAATTAACGTGGTCTAATTTTCCCTACCACTTGGTGGAGGATCAGTGACGCTATCTTACCGCAAACCCTGCTAAACTTGGATCAAGATAATACCAAAGTTGTGGCAGATGTCTCAGATCTCTCAGGAAGACAGATTTGGACCCTTCCAGTATGTAGCATATCTTGGACTGACAACTGATCAGAAATTGACCTTTAGCATCTCACGTTTTGAAGATAGATAATATTATCTCGCTTAAGTAGTAGATAAGAATGTATTAATTAAACATTAAAACATAATACTGCTGTTGATTGACAATAAGTTTTTCAAGATAAACTGATTTAAGAAATTTGAAATTTCGTTAAAAATTCACTTATATTAACAAAATAAAAAATAAAAAAATTAATGAAACCATGCAACAAAAATAAGGCTAAAAAGTTTACATATTATTGCTCTCCTATAGTGTTTATAAGCATTGAAATTTAATCCTTTGAAATTTAACATTTTAAAAAGAATCCACCATTAAGGTACATAAAGCCACCTTAATTTGGAACGATAGACAATGGACATTTTCTTTTAGAAGTTAATGCTTTTCGATCTTATGATTTTAAAAGGCTCTTAATTATGGTAAATAATGAAATTCTTTCAATTTTATTAATAAAATGTCACATTCACGTCACGGGTCATTTCAGCTTTTTATAATTTATTTTATATAATTAAAAATCAATTTAATAAAATTTAGAGTATTCTAAGACGCCTCCAGAAACTCAAATTTGGAAGTTAATAACACAGAAAAATTTTCCAAAGATTTTTAAAACAGTTAATATTTATATTTGTCATAATTTTATGTCAAAATAACATTCAATATGCTAAATGAAAGGCCTTATTCAACGTCATTAATTTTTAAATAAATATATTTTGTATTTATTATGTTAAATATGACTTCCTTTTGACTTTTTTTAAATTACCATCAACATTAATTATTAAATGCTTAGTTTCAGCTTTTATTTAATAAAAATGGTGCAATTCGTACATCGACACTTATTTTTTTTTATTCATTTAGCTTTAACCTTTGATTGGTAATGAAATTTATTCTCAAGAGTTTTCGACGTTGCAAATTGAAATTTCAAGATACCGTGCGTCAGATCTTATTAGGGAAGTATCATTTTATTTAAAAAGCACTTAAGTCAAACGCTTTATAAAAAATTGCGCAATAGTGCTAATTCAAAATATGGATATGAACATATAATAATGGTGCAATGTTAATTAGTTGAGATCGAATGTAATATAAAATATTAAAATAAATTAAATATGCAAAATAGATAAAAATATATTAAAATTATTAAACCAAAAGAAACACCAATGCAATATAATAACAATGAAAAACAGAACATAAAGTTTAGAAATTAAAATTGAAAGAAAAAATTCCTATGGCAGTATGATGCATGAAGGCTCATTTATAGTTTTTCATTGGCATATATAATCAATAATAAATGAATACTATTCAAGATATAGTACGGCAGATCATATTAGGATTTATTATTTTATTTAAAAAATACTTAAGTCAAACGCTTTATAAAATTGTACAATATTACTAATTCAAAGTAGGAATATGGAAATATAATAAATAATGTAATGTTAATTCGTTGAGATCGAATGTAACATAAAATATTAAAACGAAATAAATTTGCAAAATAGTTAAATATATCAAGCTATTAAATTAAAAGAAACAATTAATGTAATATAATAACTATGAAAAGGGACTAAAGAGATTACAAAATAAAAAAAATACCTATGACAGCACGATGTATAAAAGCTAATATAATTTTTCATTTATCATGAAGTACACAATCAGCAATAATATTGTTAGCATAAATAATTACTATTAGTTTTAATATAGTTTATAAACCATACAAAACTATTTATTTAACAATCTTGTATGGGGCAGCTGATTTGAATGATATTAATAATAATATTCTAGATAATGATATGCAGGGTTTTGATAAATAATCTTTCAGTATTTTGAATATTATTAATATTAAATTATATCACATTATTGTTTTTAAAATGCTGCTTATATTTCATACCTGTATGATATTTATATCATTGAAATAAAAAGGGCTATTTCTAGACCACCCCTGAATACTGGATAAAATAAGTAGAGGTGTCACACTGTTTTTATTTCTGTCCCAGGACATGTCACATCAGACGATTCTGGATATGGGCACCACCCCCTCCCACGCTCCAGTCACTTCACTTTAATTCGGGCCCATCAGTGGCACGAAACATTCTCAGTGGCAGCTTTTTCGCGTGCGTCCATAAAACGGCTAATTGAGCAAGTCAAAGAGAGATGTATGCCAATGGTTTCTCCTTTTACGTTCCTGCCGTTCCTGTTTTTAATGGGATTTTTCTCCTGGAAAAATCACCCGGAAGGCAGGAGATCAACGAATTGGGATGCTCCAGCCGTGATTTATAAAAGGCACTGGGCCATCCCACTCTGTTTTTGCTTTTCCACTGTTAAATGTTGTTTGTCAGGAAGAGATTTGTTCTTTCCCGTTGGAGATTGCGCCAGAGTGTTCTAGTGGATAAAAGCGGAACACATAAACCATAGTTAATTGAATCAGGGGAAGGTTTCTAATTGTGGCACTAGTGTAGCTTTTTCTGTATACTATATTTACAGGTTTTGCAGCGTTTTCTTGTGAATGGAATAAAAGTTATTCTTAGCTCTATATGAGGAGAAATTTTTAAGTATTTCAACGCAAACATATGATTTTTATCCTATAATATTTACTATTTATACAAAATTGGTAGAAAATATAAAATAGTATTATAGAAAATAGTAGTATTTAGTAAGCAGTAGTATAGATAGTATTTTTAGAAAATTGGTAGAAAATATAAAATAATATATCTTACAGTATATTTTCTACCAAATATGGAATCCACGTTAAACTGTGCGTCCCGGTCAAATTAGCCCAAAGTGTGCACAAAATAACAGTAGACTGATAAACCAAGCCAAATCTATCAAGCCTGAATGTTCCTTTTTAATGCACAAAAAATAAATGTTACAAATTATTATTAAATTGAATAACGATTAGAAAGGGTAAATAAATAAAAATTTTTTAAGGAAATACTTGTGAAATAATTATTAAGAATGGCCAAAGTCAGCAATTTTAGATTAAATTTGATGAAGCATTTAAAGTTTTTCGAATTAATCGTATACAGGCAATGTGCCTATAAACAAAATTCTATTATTCAGACTGTTCTAGATTGGGTTTATCGTATAAAATGAAAAACAAATATTCTGCTAATATACAAAATAACAGATGCTCTCGATGTAAATTAAAAAAGACATTTTTTGTCAACTGTAAAGTTCCTTCACAATATAAAGCTATTTTTGAGTATTTTTGGCATAGCATTAAATAACACAAATAATTTTTTTCACTTTTTTTTTAAAGTAAATATGTATTTATTCAAAAAAAACTTAAGATAAAATAGTACACAAAATGTTAAATACTGCTAAGTTTTGTCAATCGAAAGCAGAAACATTGTAAAACGTAATCAATCCTTCATTATATTAATCAGAATTTCCACTTAATTTTTTTTTTTTTTTTTACTCTACAAAAAAAAAAATTTCGTATGATTGAACAGATATGAAACTTAATGTTGTTTTTGTGATAAAATGTTAGCTAACATTTTTTCTATACTAAAAAACACTCACAGTAAAAATCGGATAGCGTGAAGCAGGTGATAGTGACTGCTACTTTTTTTTGTGAAAATAATGACTTATTACACGCTCTTCTATGAGATGGCGTTTTAAGAAAATATTTACACTGAAAGATTAATGTGAAATGGTTCACTGCATTGTATTAAACGACGTTTTGATGATAATTTCTCCTTTGTATTAATATCTTTATTTAGATCATTAACGGTTTTGATAACGAAGACATCTTTTTTCACGCATTAATTAAAATTTGTTATCTTGATTCCTCTGTATTTACCAACATGTTCATTAAAAAAAAATAAGTAGATACAATACCCCAAAAAATGGTCAAAATTGCAATTATTCATTAGCTCAAATTATAGTTGTAACTGTTCTGCACAATCAGAGGAAATTTTAAAGCTGTATCTTCAATATTTCAGAAGTTATTCTGGATTTCATTGAAGATGACAGAAATTTAAAAGGACTTCTGGTTGTAAACAATCCGTAAAATGACGTGTGATTTTTTCTTTAATAGTGTCCCAGCTTAAGGAAAATTGAATTATCTAATTTTATTCTTGCTGATGAGAGAGGATAAAAGAGTGAAGTTTGTTCATAGTTTTTTGAATAAATGTAATTCAAAACAAACCATCTGTCACTGCAAATGTGTATTTATTTTTATCCTTCGGTTTAGAGTGTGTCTTAAATACCCCAATTAATCATTTACTGAAAGAAATTTCGTGAGTTTATTTTATACTTCTAGTAACAATAAGCTAAGAACCAAACGTAAATGTATAGTTATGAAAGTATACCTTTGAAATGATGGAATTCAAATACAAAAACCAAAGCCATCCCTCGATATAATGATTAGAATATACAAGGAGACTAATTTATCAGAATTTTTACACAACAGTCTAATATAAAGTGAAAGCTCAATTATGTAATTGTAGATGTTACCATACTATCTAAATTTCTTGTAAATCTGGAGAATTCTTCTTAATGTTTGTTCTCGGAAAGAATATGGATTTTCCACAAGTTGAAAGTTGTGTGTGGTGCATGCGAATAATTCGAAAGTGAAACATGGACCTCAAAAAATTATCGTAGTCAAAGCATTTGTAGTATATGTAAATACGGTAGTATATGTAAATAAATAGGTGAAAAATCCTTAGGATATTGTACATAGTATGAAGGACGTAAAATTCATGTAGTTTCAATCAACATGCATCTGCAGGTTCATTAAAAATAGAAACATCATATACGCTATGGGTGAGACCACATAAAATAGGAAAACGATTTAAAACTTTGAATTTTGAAAGAAGAAATTGTTAAATATTTTTGCGATACCATCAGTATTTGATTCTTAGAAATAAAAGAGATATAAAAAATATTGTCATTTATGCAACACCGTTGCATAACAGTTCTACAGATACCAAACTGTGACATAATAAGCGTTTATGAGGGAAGATTATTGGTATTTTCATGAAGCAGCATTAGAAGTGGTGATTAAACTGGTGTACAAATAATTCATATAAAATACCTACCGATACCAACCTATTTGACAAAACTTATGTCAATTTTTCAAAGTCAGATAAACTTTTTGAATACTATGGGAGGTGTCTGGCACAGAATTCAAATGAAAGTCTGCATAGTGTGAAATGGAGCAAAATATTCGAATTAGTTTCTTGTTTCCCTAGACATGTTTAGATTGCGATGTGTGATACAGTCCAAAATTCCATTTAGGAACTTTTAAATTATTAAGAAATGCATGTAATTAATTCTGAAAATAACATTCTTTTTAATAGAGAGTCAAGATATTTAGCTATATGAAAGGATTATAGGTGTGTTTATCAAAATAACAGAATATATAATGATGATAGCACGAAAAATTAAACTTGCTTAAAATTTTAGATGACACTCTAATTTTAAATATGAATGACTACATATAAACCTGGATCTTTATGATTAATAAGGACACATTTTAAAATTTTGTCAGAAAACAGGATTGCCAAATATTCTACAAAAAAAGTAAAAAATAGATTTTTTTTTCGTTATTCATTTTTCGATGCTGTTTTAAGAATATAACAATTTCTATTTTTGGTAGTTTAGTTACATATATAAATTTATATGTATATGCATGCATGAAGTTACCCTTTTGACCTATTGATTTTAAATATCAGCTAGAAGATGGCGTTTGGTTTTCATTATAAGAAAATCTTATTACTAGCACTTCATAAGTAACTAGCAATTCATTTCCAGCGGATTAAGCTTCAATGCTTTTGCGCTCTATCTGCATGATTTGCTAATTATTCATGAATTGGGCAGTTTGAGACATTATAAAAATATTTTTTACAACTAAACAATGCAATTTTTTTTTTTTATTCCAAATAAAAAAACAAATTATTATATATAAAAATATCAATTCAATGTACATATTGTTTTGATTATTAAAAGAATATCCATATTTATAATTATAATTAAATATATGGACGACAAATAAGATGACTAACAGAAAAATTGTTACAGTTACTAGTTACCACTGAGTCCAAAAGAACTCCAATCACGAAATTAAACCTTCGTCTAAGATTGATTAATTGGAGCTAAATTGCTACATTCTCTTGGAGAAAAGTATTTTATCGTGGAAGTAATTACACTTGGTGGTCTGTTTCTGAGATCACATTACAGTGTTCGAAAGGCTTGTGATTTCCCTGGAGCAAACTATTAAGTTCCTATCATTGAATGCAGTATACAATATTTCATATAAAAATTTGGATCTTATGTGTGTACAATCTAATGTTTTTCTCAGAGTTTTAATCTTTATATATATATATATATATATATGATTGTACAAACACAAAATGTTAATATGAGACAATTTGATAAAAAAAAATTAGATTGTACTAACATAAGATCTAAATTTTTATATGAAATATTGTATACTTCATTCAATGATATGAACAATAGTCTCTCTCTCTCTCTCTCTTTTATATATATATATATATATATATATAATATATATAAATATATATTATGAACTTATTATTTAGTTCTTATGTTGATATAATTATTTGATATATATATATATATATATATATCAGAATAGATGAATGATGCGATGGATGTAGATATGTTTCAGCATAGTTAAAAGCTATAACAATAAAAGTGCAAAAAAAAAAAAAAAAAAATAATAAAATTTAAATTTAAAGGTTCGTAATTATTTAAAGGAGCGGCATAAAAGTCGTGATCTGTTATTATCCCTGTCTATTATTTTATATTAGATCTTGATGACAGACCACGATTTTTAATATATAAGAATACATTTTTATATATAAGAATATATTGATGTTGTATCTAATAAACTTCCCTGACTGCTGTCACTGATGGATAAAATCTCACTAAATCCATGTTCAGTTTAAAAGATTACTTTGAGTTTTCTATATTATCGAATGGTGAAATATTTTTAATGTTATGTGAGCATATTTTCATTAAATGTTCCTTGGGTTCGCTTGCATTTTTTTGCTAATATTTTCATATTAAGTAAAGGAAATTATGCAAAAAAATATATATGGAATTTTAGTGAAGTTAGTAAAGTTGAGCCAATATAAAAAAGAGTATTTAAATTTGGATTAATTGAAACCTTTTTTTTTTTCCTTGTGAGAAACAAATGTTGGGAGGCCTTTTAAAATTCATTACCAAAATTTCAATAATGAAGGTTATTCATTTTTTTTTTAAAAATATTTTTTTCTGCTATTAATAAATAATTGTTCAAAAATAAATCTTACATGTATGGATTAATTTCAAGTTGCATTTTTCTATAAAATTGGAGTTAAGTTAAGTTATAAAGTGATTTTACTGTTAAATTTGATCTGCAGTTTTGAAAATAAAATTAAGTTTGCCATTTGTAAATGAACCAAAATTTATTTAAATTTATTATAAACTTAGCTATTTAAAAGTGAATGTTATAAATTGACTTTATATGATGAAGCTTTTAATTGCGTGACTTCTTTCAGTTAGCTAAACGAGTTTAAATTAAGACATTCAAGCCTTTTAATTATAATAAAGAAGGATTTTTAAATTATTGAACACTGTTTCACAGTGAAAATAAAATTTCTTTTTAAAAATATACCAAATATACAAATATAAATGTTTATCAGAATGCAAGAATACATTATTACTCAAAGAAAATATTCTAAATTATTGTAACTCTGAGAAGTGAACTAATTTAAATTTTTGCGAAACTTTTCTAAACTATGCGAAAAGTAAATTTTTTTTTCAGTTTGAGTAAAGGCCTTTTCTGACTGGAAATCGGTTTAACCAAGAGCTCATTTTTCAAAAATATGCCAAAAAGCGATAAAAATTCCACAAATGCTATTAAGTATGAAATTCTTTTTCGCTGACACATTTCATCCACTTCAAATTTTTGCTTACTTCCAGCTTTTTTGAATTGGCACAATTTAATGCTTTGGAATACAGTCTGGCCCACATAGCACCCACGAGAATTCGACGAACCATGAATTTACATGGAATAGCTCACTTTAACAAAATATAAGAAAAAATATTATGCCTTCACTGGTGCTGTCTAAAAGTCTTCAAAACAAATGGTGACCTCGTTTAGGGCAATTGCATTTTTTTTTTCCTCAATAACATTTTTAACCTCACCTTATAAATAATGCTTTCAACGGTTCAGAAGATTTACTGATTCTGTGAAATGCATGAATCAGAAATTCTTGTATTCGGCATTTTATTTTGCTTTCGGGCAGTTTAATCTATTGTGCTGCTGAGAATAAAAGTTTTCTTAAATTGAATTAACGATAAATATAATCGAAACTTATGTGTGACATTGAATATAAAAATTCGTTGTACCAAAAGACCTCAGTATTGATCAGTTCTATTTTAAGTTAAAAATTGATCTTGTTTACTATTATCAATAATTGTACATTGTAAAAAAAGTAAAAAAAAAAAAAAAAAGAAATAGCATGTTAAAATTCAAAGGCTATAGTAAATACCGAGTAAAAGTGAATATTTAAAAATTATAGATAAAAAAATATTCAGACAAAATTCAATTTATCATGTGTGCCATAAAAGCATCCTTTTTTAAGTAATGAAAGATGGTAGTTGTTTGCCTTTTTATAGTAATGCAATTGCTAAATTCAATCGAAATAACAGCAATCATCAATGGAATTATCAGCATAATAATTCATATTGTAAAAAAAAAGTAAATGATAGTTATTAACTTGTTTAATAGTTATATATGTTGTATATATGCATGCTTTATCTAAAACAACGAGCAAAAAAAAATAAAAAGTCCTATAGAGGGACCGAATCTATGTACTGATATGCACTTGAAAAGTATAACACATAAGGAAGATATGAACAACATGTGAGTAAAAATAAAGTAAAAAAATCAATTTAATTGTTAAAATTTGTACAATAAGTGCACTAGCTATCACCAACAATGCTTTGATGTCACTATTGATTAAAAATCAATAGTCACAATCAATCATCATGCTCCTATTCGATAATAATTTCTATCTGATAAATTTCTTTTACTATAAGGTCATACATCCTTTTAAAAATAGGAATATTTTATTCCTGTTTACTTTTAAAATTTAAATAATTAAAATAAAATGAAATATTTTGTTTTATTTTTTAATCAAGGTTAAAATATTTTAAATATTCGTTAAAGTTACAGTTAAAAGGAAACTTTTTATGGTTAAAAGATTTTAAAGAAGATTTAGCTTTACTTCCAAATGCAGTATTAAAACAGGCGAAATATTGAAGTCGTTTTTGTTGTCGTATCCCCTGAAGAGTACAAGAAAATCAAATATCGTGGTGCTCCAGAATAATATTGGCTATGTTGATTGTCAGCTGAGTATAAATCCTCTTCCGAGGGATGGTCCAGACAATGCGAAATATTCATTTATAAAGTTATAAATTTAAATTTTAATTTTAAGATATAATATCATCATATATAAAATAATCATTAACCAGTAAATAATTATTTCATCATATATAAAATACTTAAATTAAGATAAAATGGAATCCATGTATGTGGTAGACAATGCCAATCTCAAATGGATGTTATATATATATATTTTTATAAATGATGTTATCAATCAAAAGTTCAATCAAAAAAAGAAAAAAATGCAAACTCTGTTCAACACAAATATGGAAATGATTAATGTACTAGTTAAAATGCTTACAGAGATGTTAAAGCGTTATTTAGATCATAGAATTTATGATTAAATCATTATTAATTTCTGTATCACAGAATGCTCTTAATTAAAAGATGTTTTTGGTGAATAGACTGAATTCTTCGTATTATAAAGCATATATTTAATATGTGAATTGAATGTTGTCTGTTAGTTTAATGTCGCATAAAGGATGTATTGTAATGAATTTGGTAATTTTTTTTCTAAAATATTTCAAATATATTTTAACACAGCAATAATTAATTACTGTAAATTACATCATTTGCATTTATTGGCATAATATTGAAATGTATGTTTGTTATTTCACAGGAAAATATTTTTTTAACTGATAATGAAAAAAAAAAGATGAACCAATAATATAAATTGCTTACTTGCTTACAATTTACTTGCACGTTACTTTTTTTCTATAAACATTTAATCATGCTTTATTACTATTGTGTTATATTTATTGAAAATATGTCATCATATATATCAATAAATTTATTAGAAATAAATATTTAATTAATTATGTATTGCAGTATTTATTTTATATTTTTTTCATTAACTATTGTTTTTCTTTAGGTGACAACTCTTGATTAATATTTGCTTCATATTACTAAGTAAGTACATTTATTTCATTTTCTAAGCAATAGTAAATTGTAAATGTGCAGTAACATTTTATATATGGCTGTTGATTTTCATTAATTAATTTTTAAATGGACATATTTTAGAACCATACTTTCTTACTTTTATAATGATAAATATGTCAAGTATTTTTAATAATATATAAGAATACACAATTACAGAATAATATAAACAGAATTAAATAAATAGAATGAAATTTTAAAATTTATTATTGAAAAGTGTTTTGATGTGTATGATAAATTTTATATAAAATAAATATAATTATGGTGATAAACTTTAGATGAATTTTTTTAAATGATTTATAAAGTAAATCCTCAAAATATACATATTTTTTTTAATTTTATATGTGATGCAATTATATGAAATATGTGATAGTTTAAATATATTTCCAACCAAATATAAATATATATTGTATTTTTACAAATCACAAATTTAAATTAACGAAAAATAATTTTTTTTAATGCAGTGCAAGTAAATTTTTCTTGTCGTTGAAATATGAAACCATGAATATGAATGAGCCATGAATATTCACTAAAAAATAAGTAATATTTTTTTTTTAGTTACAATATCTTAAATTTTGAAAGATTTTACATTATAATTTAAAAATTTATCATTATTATAAGATATATTATAATTATTTAATTTTAATTCTATTTAATTTCTATCTCTTTTGATTTTTATTCAATCTTTTATTTTATTTAAATTCTATTTTTTTTTTACTGTAATTTGTTTTACATGACACTTTAAAAGTATATGTAGTATTTATGTAATAATCTATGTTTTAAATGTATAGTTTTATTAAAATATTATACATTTCTTTTTTTTTTTTTTCATTTTAACGTTTATTAAAAATATTGCTGCTATAATATTACATGATGTGGTTCAAAAATTTAGTGAAAATAATCTCTACAGATAATAAAGATTCTATCGATTCTAAAAATCTAGAATTCCAAATCGATATCCACTGTCTTGTAGCATTCTCAATAAACACTACAAAATAAAGCACAACGAATTTGCATTAATACTAAGATATTGAATAACGTTCCTCCAAAAATAAATTTCACACAAAATTCAATTTACAACTACCGGATTCAGATTTTTGACCTCACCCCAGATTATTGTCTGGAAAATTCGTTACAAATGAGAGATGAATATTGCACAAACTCATGTTTTAAACAAACGTCTGCCAAACTGATTACTGTCACACTGTTGACGTAAATTAAGGAAATCCTAAAAGTACCTCACTAGAGCAACCCCTTACGTGTAGTTAATTATAACACTTTTTTATAAATGCCGTAGGATGCAATAATTTATGCTTCAGCCCCACTTCGGGCACCAAGCATGTGTTGATTTAACGAAGGTACGGAAATACTCTAGGGTACTATAGAGTGTCAGGGCACTCTAGTAAGGTTTCCTTTTTATTCGGCACGTATGTTTTACGTAGGACATCAATCATGTTTTATCTCTCGAATGTTGTTTTCGTGTCAGGGAGCTGTTTGTCCTGAGGGATTTCACATAAAATGCGGTGAGTGTATCTGGGCTCATGTTATTTTACCTCTAAAATTTACTCATTGAATGGGGAGATCTTTTTTCGAGAAAGGCTTATTTTACACCTTCAGATTTTTCACAACAAAGGGATAAAAATTAAATTATGTGGTTGCCGTCAAGTGAAAATATAAAATATTTACCCATATTGTACAATGTATTTCTCGCAAAAATGCTTAGATGTCATAATAGAATTGTTAAATATTTACAACATCCTCGTGATATAAAGCCATACGCATTATTTTAAGTAATTTTATTTAATTATTGAATTTCTAAAATTAATTATTTAAATTGTTTTAGTTAAATGTCTAACTAAAACACAATTATCAGTTACATGTGAAATATTTGAATTTATCTCTACCTCCATTTTCTTTTATTCCACTCAGTTTAGTTAGTCCATCCAGCTAGAATATAATTCATTGAAAAAGAAAAGACTTAGCAGGTACTCGGTCCAAATCTTTTAAGGTATTCACACCATTAAATTTTTAATCGGATATAGGTGACAGTTGTAAATCTTATAATAAAAAATATATATTTAAACTTTCAAAATTTTATTTTCCTGATATAAATAATGAATAAGCGCAACCACTTTACAATTATTCAAAGTGAAAGGTTGACTGCATTCCAAACATAAAAAAAATGCAAACATGCTATTCGTATGGGCTATGTACTTAATATAATTTATGAATCATATTCAAATTTATGACTATAACTTTAGTACTATTTAAACCAACTAACTATTTTATTATCGTTATCCAAATTTAAAAAAAGATTCCTAACTCAGTTTCATTTCACCCCAATGACAGTTTTAACCACAATCAAAGACAACTAAGAGATAAAATTTTTAGTTTCAGTAAAGAACTATTTAAGCCATACAGCTATACAGAACGCCTCAATTTGCTTTTTAATTCCAATTTACTACTCTAAAATATACCAAAAAAGAAATGATGATGATCCTAAATAAATATACTTATATGCATTATGATCTTAAATGTATACTTATTATATTATTAATTATATATATTATTAAAAATTGAATGGGGAAATCATTTGGAATGTAGTTTCTAAATTATTGAATATTTTTAATTTTTTTTTAGAAGAAAAGACAACAAAAAAAGAAAATAATAACTAATTTGCTAACTATAAAAAATAAGGCAGAAAGTTAAACAAAATCAACATTATCGTTCCAAAGCAATTAATTTCAAACCATCATTACCAAACAAGTAATTAAATGATTGTTTGTCAAATATTTATATTCAATAATTTTCTGAATTAATTAAATTTCCTGTGCTTTAAACTTTGACTTTACTGTGCATATATTTATAGATGCGTAATTGTAATTGAAGCTCATTTCGTTAGCATTGATATATCGCTCATTGTTCAATTTCTCATTCGCCTTCTTGGTGCTCAAATTTTCGCCTCAATAATTCACTTTCATTTGATATGGTAAAAGGTGACATTTACTGGAACTTTAAGAGAATATTAGAAAATTAGTGAATGATTTGATATCCTTTGAGTCTCGAATCACAGTGAATCAGTCACTGGAAAGAACAGATGGGTTTCATATAAATTTTTAATTGAATCAAACAGCCTTTGTTCAACTTTTTTGCGTACAAAGCCCATTTATATCCATTTAGTTTTAAGGGCTTAAGTGCCAACTGCCTATTTGAGGCGTTGTGTAATTTTCCACTCAAATAATTTCTTAATTCATCTCTTTTTATATTCATTCCGAATTCTTAGTCAGATCGGAACCTTCATTCGCATTTTTGTTGGGATTTGAACGTATGGTTTGTTAAAAGTGATTATCATAATAAATCTAAAAATGTGAAGCGTATAAATATTTTGTTTTCTATGGCATAAGATTTAGAAAACAGAAAATTAATAGTTAATCAAAAGATTATGTTGTAAACTTTTGTTGCTTTTGCATTATATGATACTGCAAATCTGAATGAATTTTAGCAAATGCATTAAAACTGTTAATCTAATAAGAAGTTATCGTATAAATATATTTAAACAAAGGTTGAGGAATTTTCTAAAATTTAAGAATATAAATTTCTTTGTTAATTTTTATAAATTAATTATGTAAAAATTATGTATTAAAAATCTTTTAATAGTATAATGATTTGCAAGAAAGTAATTTGTTGTGTAAATATATAATTCTAATGGCATATTTTATATTTTTCATCATATATTTATTTGTAATTTATAATACCTCAAATATTGTTTACAGAAATAAAATGAATTATAAAACAAATCATCTTTGGAAATTTATTTTGAAGTTCAAATCTTTAGGAAAACTGCAGTAGTTTTGATAAAATTTATATTTAATTTAAATAAATTCAAATGAAAATTTAAAAGAAATATTTTTAATTTCAAAACAAATTTTAAAATAATTTTTGTTTATTAAATTTATTTATTATTATAAGTATTAATTATTTCAGTACATTTATAGATATTAGATTAATACTTATTGAATAAAGTGCTGCATTAATATTTGCATTTTGGAAAGCAAACGACTTCACTTTTCCTTTTTTTTCTGCGTCTAGCACATTCTTTTACAATATTCAAGAAACAATTTTTTCATACTGTGGTGAAAATTTTAAAGGATAAGATTAACTAATCCATTATTTAACTGATTAATAATAGTTCTTACTGTTTATTGACAATGAAAATTATTTTAAATAACAATTGTTATTTAAATTTCTAATAAAAGGAATTTAAAAAAAGCAAGTTTAAATTATAATAAAAAATGTTTTTTTATTGTTTCAAATCTATCTAGCACTTAATTTTGGGAAATGAAAATATATTTTGAAAGACTCAATTGTTTCTTTTGAAAATATTTTATAAGATTATGAGCTACATCTGCATATTTGCATCTTAAATTTCTAAGCAATATGTTGTCACTTTTAACATTAAAATAAAAAATTATATAATTGTGATTTACTAGTTGTGGTATATGGAAATCAATGGAATGGCACAGGAGGACATTAAATCAAATTTGATAAAATGCACTTCAGACCCTTTCTTTATATAACATTTGTAATCTCTAACTATTGTGAAATATATATCAAGGAATTAAATTATCAAATAAGATTTTTTTCCGATTTTCTACCATACGGTGCATTATAGGTCTACATCGGAACTACATATTGTGTATTAGATTACATCAGTATTGCATACGGTATTATGGGACGACATCAAACGAAACTGTTTTCACACTTCCCACCAAACACTAACTTTTTCAAACATATATTTATTTTTCAAAATATGCTAAAGTAATCAAGATTCAGAAATAGAAAAATTCGTTTAAAATTATTATTTTCTTATTGTTGATTAAAATATGTCCATAAATTTTTTTTTCATGCTATTGAATTTAACTTGCATATTTATTACTTTTAAAAACTCAGATTTGTTACAACTCTAAAAACCTTATAACATTGACAAGCATAACAAATGGTTGCAAAGTTTCGTAAACTGTTGTAGTGATTCCTTTAAGCATATGTGAATATTTTCTTGGCATCGTTAATTGAGAAAAAAATGCTTAGATTCCACTCACTTTACATGCATAAATTCACGGATTTTTTTCGAGACTGTCAACAACAATTTTATTAATTTGTCTGGAATTATACATAACATTATGACACATAAATAAAAGAAAAAATTTAAGAGCGCTAAATATGGTATATACTTGTAGCTTGAAACAACATAAATAGTAATAAAATGTGACAAAAAGAGAGTTCAGCAAAAAAAAAAAAAGGAATAAGTCAGAAAAAATGAAGCCTTAAGAATTTAATACACAACATGATCTCCCCTGACTTTTACACACATATCACAACGTGTTTTCATGCTGGCAAAAAGTTGTTAACAAAAGTTTGGGAATAAGATGCACTCTTCCAGCAATGGGAGGAGGAGCATTCCAGGAGGAGGATATCTACGTGCAAACGCTCTTCCACAATAATCTCATAAGACGGTAGAGATCAGGAAACTTTGCTGGCCGCAGCATTCGCTGAAGGTCTACATTTTCAAAGAATTCATTAACGATTTTTACTCTATGTCGAAGAACATTATCATCCATAATAAAAAGTCGTAACCATATGTACCTCAGAAAATTCTTACATAAGGTTCTAAGACCCAATTCCGTTTAACCTTCGGTGGTCACATATACGCTGTTTAAAACATATAGAGGCATCCATCCATCGATCATTATTCCTCTTCATACCATCTCACATTCGATACTGAAACGTTCACGTTCCATAATGTTCGAAGACTAATTTCGTGTTCCTGACTCCATCTAGATGTAAACACGCTTAGAATCACTTGTAAAACTAAATCTCGACTCATCAGTAAAGAGAACATGGGACTAATGGTGTTCACTCCAGTTCTGATGTAATTTTTACCAATTAAAGCGATCAATCTTCTCATTCAGACAGACAGTGAAACACATAGCCTTTGCTTTCTGGCATTAAGGCTTTTTTCATTAAGCCGTTTGCCGTGATGCAGTACCAATGGCGGTTGCAAGCTCTGAAGTTAATAAAGTTTTACTTCATTCAAGTTAATGAAGTTTCTTCCATAATCGATTTCCTGTTACGACGGGCAGTTATTGCCAGATATCGATTTTCAGAAGCAGTTGCCATTCGTTTGACGACCTTGTAGATGCCTTCTTAAAACAGTTCAATAGTTTTGAACTGTTTAAAATAACTGTATTAAAACTATACATTACTTGAAATATTCAAACATCTAGTCGCTTCCGTGATTTGCTGCCTTGCTTGCAAACATAGCTTATGAGTCTCCACTTCATAGATTATTCCAAATGATACTTTGTAGCCATAACAAAACAATTTGAGTTTTTACACACTGAAATCAAATATTGTAGAAATTCAGTCAGATATTCACTTTGCTCAAAGCGCTTCAAGCGAAGCCTAAAATTTGCGTATCAGAAATCGTTTGATATGGTTTTTTGATCTGGTAATGCTAATTAGACTTATTTTCCCGCATTCCCTGCAAACATGGATCACTTGATTGATATTTAATTGAATATCATCCATTTTTGGATGTGTAACGATAAATTTGGACATGAGTATAGGTCACCCATAAAATAGTTTAGTCTAAGAGCAAAATGCATAACATCAATCTTAAAAATAGCTAACCTGTATAATTGCAAACGATTTTCTGTTCTTTAAGATCTCATTTTTACTTAGAAACAAGTCTGTCTTTTCTTTCATCTAAAGATCTTTTAAAAAAATTTTACATTAATTTTTCTTCTGAATTAAACTATTTACTAAATTATTCAATAATAATAACTCAATTATTTTATAAAAAATATTATGTATAAAAAAAATAAAATTAAAAAAAACTCATGAAATGAAATTTTAAAAAAAAGGTTTGTGGAAGGAAAAAAATTTAAAGTGATAAAAATCAAGGACATGAAAACCCGCTTATCAAAACCATACCAAACCATACCAAAAAACCTAAATATTTTTAAAATTTTTTGAATCAGTATATTATATGTATAAATGACTAAAAAGTTTAAATATAGATTTTTTTTTATTTGTTTCTAACAAACATATTCTTTTTTGTACAAGCTTGAGGATTATCTACCAATAAAAGAATTGAAGAAAATTCGATTTACATAGATGATAAGACAAAGAATCAATTTTGATGAAAGATGCAGATGTTTACATATGTTTGTTAGATGACCAATGTCACCTTTTTCAATTGCACATAAGCATCTTCATTGCAAATATTATTCCCAACCTGACTTGCACCATTCTCCTTCAACACCATGGAAAGACCTTTTAAAAACAAGATGGCGTCAGTCAGCCAACAAGCAGATGAGTGTACACCTCCACCTTCCATCAAAAATTCGACTCTTTATCTCTTCCAACTGAATAAATCGAATTTGCTACAAATTTTCTTACAAGTCGATACGTATCAAGCCGATATACACGCCGAGGCACCCAAATTAGTGTCCTCCAGGAACCTCGATTCTTGCCACCGTCGGTGAGAAAACGAAAAGCTTTTTAAACTTGACACATCTTGTTTAGATAAGTCAATTGAAGACACGGGGTAATAAATATAGTTGAGAGATTTTTCGGCGTGGAGGTGACTTCATCGATTCAATGTCAATAGAACAGTGGTGCAAGACATGGAGTGCTTTTACAATACGTGTTATTCAAGAAATGCAACACAAAGAAGGACAATATTTTTATTAGATTGCAAAAAGTTTGCTTTTTTAATACATTCTGAATGTTTTTATTTAAAGAACTAATAGAAATTTCTTACCATACGATGTTCACAGATACAAAAGTAAAAATATTTTTTATGTATGATAAAAAGTTTGTATCAAGTATATGAAAATATATAATCTTATATACAAAACCAAAAAAAAGAATATTTTATGCAATCAAATTATTAGTAGACGGAAACAAAACATTCCCTATCGAAAAAAACCATTTTATTGGATATAACACATGGAATACATTTTCATATTATATATGGAAATAAATATAATAGCAATGTTAAATATGAATAAATTATTTATTTAATATTAAATATATAGAATTTTTTGATGCAATATCTCTGATATCTAACTTAAAAATATCAACACAGATTCAACCACCCACCCACCTTAGAGAAAAGCTGTTTAATAGATAATTAGGAAGATATATGAGAAAGGATAATGTTGAGATAATTTCAAGTAATTGAAAATCTAGATCACTGAAGTGACTTCGCCGTCAAACTCAATTTCAAAAATAATGAATATTTATAAAATGTAGAAACTGAAATATATTATTGCCTCGGTAACTAGTTTGAAGTATATTTCCTACATAATCATAAATGTAAATAATATGGCAGATAAGGCCACAGAATTCATCTGAAAATCAAATGAAATTGAACCATTCACAATTATAATTATAAAACATAATTACTTCTTTTAATTTTAAAATATTATTGAAAATATTTATTCTGTTTCCATCTCTGGTCATATGTATCATATGCATGCATGTCATAAATAACCATACAAACACTCACTACAGTGTAAGAGAAAAATTGTGCATAACATACAGATAATTGTAATAAAAGTTATATGAATATAATTAATATTACAAAGAAAAGTTGAAAATTCAAAACTTTATTTAAACCTTAAAGTACGGTATATATTTTTACTTAAATATAATTAGTTTATGTCACTGGTGCATATTTGTTTTTTATTAATTTCCTACATATTGTTTTTATGTGCGTTTTACATAAGTATAATATTATTTCAAAAAAATACTTCATGAATGCAGTAGAAAATGAAAATCAGGGAGGATAAATTTATTATTTTATATATTATTTAAAAAAACTAGCATTAAATCATTTTTATTATAAATATAACATATTTTTATATTTTCCAAAATATTTTTGATATTAAATATTTGAGTAATATGAGTGCAATATTTACAAATCCAAAAATGAAGAAACAATAATTGTACGAATGAAATAAGATTATAATAAATATAAAATATTTTGTATCATAAAAATACAGTTATAAATCAAAGAAAAAATTATTTGCACTCATTCTGCACTGTATAATTTAACAATTTCCAATATCAGTAAGAATTGAAATATGTTCTTTGTTTTTATTTACTTGATAAATTCTATGATTTTGAATATTTTTCTCTCATTGTTGATTCATTTTAACCAGTCAGTGACGGAAAACATATTTCGTTTTTTAGATTAATGCAAATATATTATTCAATGAATAATACATTTTGTTTTACATTTACATTTCAGAATAAGCAAAACACTAGTTATAAAAGAATTTTTGGACTTATATTGGCTTAGTTTCTGTTTAACAATTTGCAACTTAAAAGGAATCTCTTAAGCCATTGAATTTGTTTGGATATTTTTGTTTCAATAACTCTCATAATCCTTGAATTAAATTTTTTTTCAGAAACAACAAGCTCCCAAATTAGGTTGAACACATATCTGAATCTGCCAAATGATTTTATTATGATAAGCACGCTCAAATGATGCCAAGAAACTCGCAGTACAAAATATTTTTCTCATTTGATGTGTTTAGGAATGGTGAAAAATGTTTTTGGGTAAAAACAAAATAAAATAGATATCCAATAAATTATTGTTTAATAAAATGCCAGAATATGTCTAATCATACACTAAATTAAATCATCAGGATATTATTCATTTTTTATCAACTTAATAATTAAAAACTTGTTATTTTTTCCTTGTATTAATTAATTAAATTAATGTATTAAATTATATTAAAGAATCTGCATATGTGTGGATACTTTCATTAAACTAACCACCCCACAAAAATTTTCATTTTGGTTATAACATTTACCTATTTTAACTATTTTCCACCCTCTTTCAGCACAAATCAATGAATATTGCTATGTTATAACTTTTATTATTTAGTCCATTCTTTAGATGTTAAGTGTTTTTTTTTCATGAGATAAATTCAAAGCTAATAAATCATTTTTTTCTGGAAATGAAGATGGATATACAACTTTGTGATAATTTAGGTGCAATATTTACAACTTATACTTTCTCTGATTCATAAATATATATTAACGGTTGAATACTTGTCAAGTAAACTTCTGAAAAATGGTCTGGATTAGTAATATAAAAAGTTTAATCTTCCGTTGTTTGTTCCAAACTATATCTAATAAACTTTATTTAGTGCAATTTATTTTCTGGATAGATTGTAGTTTTAATGCCTCAATTTATATTATCTTTACACAGTTTATTATGCATAATTCTCACTTTTATTCAATTGTTATCTGATAATAAACACAAAACAGTGCAGACTAATTTTTTATAAGGTGTATAAATGTCTTAGAGTATTTGAACAGAGTACATCATCATTTTTGGTTTTTTACTGCTATTAATCCATTATATCCTTATGTTTAAAAACATTTGTTTTAGCATAAAATCTTGAATAATTTAACTTTAAAAAATTTTCAAGTCATATCTGCAACATGATCAGATTTATGTGAAATTCTAGGATTTATAAATATTTCATCAAGTAAAAGCATAACATCCATTTTAAGTAATTCACCCTTTTTTAAAAAACATTTGAATATTGTCAAGATTATTTTTATTGTTTAAAGGGTTAGATATTTTTTAAGATAAACAGGATGAAAATTTTCATTTACTAATAAAATTATAGGTTGAAGAATTACTGAAAAAAAATCATTAGCAAACACAAAATATAGCTTGTTGAATATGTTTTAATTGAAATCAAATGATTAATTTGTTCAATTAAAAAAATAAAAATTAGCAAATAATTTTCTACCTTCTTTTTCTCTTTCTGTTTTCTAAAATCCTTAAGAGTGTTGTAGCGCTGTTTAATTTGTCTTCAATGCAGATATCCTTTTAGATATTGTTTCCAAGTTTAGCTGTATTTTACAATCAACTTTTTGTCCATTCGTTTCAATCTTGTAGAATAAAGTAAGACATTTATTATCATCCAATGTTGCTTCAACATGTCATGAAGTCACAATCAAAATTACCGTGTAGTTTAAATGATATAGTGCAGCAGCGGAAATCGACCCTTAGCATTTAGCTTTGTAAAGACAATGCACAGAGTCCTCTTGCTCTGCAGAGAAAGGCAACTCTTTTTAGTTTACTTGAAGTAAATCTTTTCCATGGTAAGCAATACTGGCATATTACAACAAGGCTTAACTTTTTCTCTAACATTATCAATTACAAACCTAGATATTGAAA
>BPLR01007682.1:0-29238 GCA_021605095.1 Caerostris extrusa
TTTGGTTAAAGTGGTAAACAAAGAAAGAGTATTATTAGTGTTAAATAATGTATCATTTGTTTGTTTGTGTTTAAGGCAGTGCATATTAAGAGTGTTTCTGATTTATCATCCGAATCCTTATAGCTGCTTTAAAGATTTATTACGTAGAAGCAAATGTGCTTCATATACTCTGGTAATGCAATTTTGTAGGTGCCAGAAAAAAATTCAAAAGTTTCACTTGAGTTAGTTATTAATCTGATATTAAGTTATCGTCATATTTATGTGAAGTATTAGGTATTGAATGGAAATGTATTCCCCTCGGCCCAAATTTTGGTGGTCTCTGGGGGAAGCAGCCATTATTAAATCATTAAGTTTCATTTTAGAAAGAGTAGTTAAAGGTGCTAGTTTAAGTATGGAGTTTTTAACTGTGTGTGTACAAACTGAAGCAATTTTGAAAATTCTAGACCGTGGGTCAATTTCTACTATTGAGTGATAACTTCAGTTCCCAACTCCAGCCCATTTTTTGATTGATAGATCAATGAACCTTTATTTTGCGAGCTAATTTAATTGATTTAAAAGATAATAATCTTAATAAGTGGCCAAAAGGGTAAAATATTTCAAGTTCAATTAGTGTGGAAAAGCATGGCACCGTAGCTATTTAAGTGAATTGCAACAAAAAGAAATAAATGGGTCAACTTTGGCACAATGTAAACATTAGTGATTTAGTGCTATTGGTTGACAATTTACCACACAAATGAATTCTAGAGCAGAATAATTGATATTTATTATGTTGATAATAAAATCAGAGTACTAATAAAAACTTAGAGGTTGCTTTAGTGATCAGGCTTAAGCCCCCTCTAATGCAAGGGCGACTTGAAAAACGACGCCCAGGCAAGCCTGCCTTTAAGCTCACCACTTTATTTCAGTGAAAGGAAAAAAGAATTGTGTCAGGGCCCCTTTTTTTCGTATTCTGGGCACGTTAAAGCCTCATTCCCTCCACCACCCACTATTTTTCTTCCCCAACTTTTTCAAGCGGTTTTTTGAAAGGTTTCTGTGTGTGTATGTGAAAGGAGTGAAATAGAACGTTTGGAGGATAGAGAGCGAAACGCATTGTTGTAGTATAAGTTGATTATGGATGATATTTTAGATGGTTTCTCTCTTCTGATTATTGAAAAGAATTACCAATCCGATTTTAAGAAGCACTAAAACTCGCAGGGGGGTGGAACCGGTTTTAAGTTTGGGAAAAAGTCTATTCGAGCACGGAATGATAAATCAACATATTTCATAAAATTTGATTGGTTCAGCTTTTGGTTGTAGCGTGACTATGTATTTTGAGTTGATTATGAAAATATTACCAATTGAATGATTGAATATCTACAAAGAACCATTTTACATATTATTTAATATTACACCATTTACATAATAATTTAGAGTGATAACAATGTCCTAATTTTCAAATATGTAAGTTCATAGCGCGTAAGTTCACTGCATTTAACAAATTATATATATATATATATATATATATCAACTGGTTTAACAAAAACATAAAATATCACGTTTGTCATGATTTTCTGATGATATTCTTTAAAGTGAAATGTTTTTACTGTAATTGTTAATGAAACAGATGTAAATCATTATAGAAATAAACATGCTCCCTGATCATCATCAGTGGCGCAAACAATCCCATGTTAGGCGAAGGCCAAAATGCAGAAAATGTTTTTTCTTTTAATGGGGTAAAAGGTTGTTAACACGACGCCCAACGTTCAACAGTCATATTAGACCAGGACATCGGTTTAAAGTGGATTCCGAACACTATAAACATCCATAGCATCAAAACCGTGCCACCGAGAGCTAGAGTTCTAGTCATTCGGTCATCTGGCCCAATCTACTCCCAATTTTTGCTATAAATTAGTGGTAAATTAGAAAATAAATTAGTCTGTACTACATGGACATTTTATAATGAAAACCTCAAGTCTGTGCTTTAAGGAGTATACCACAGAGCAATGTGAGAATTTGTCCATGATTTCAGGCACATTAGTACAGAGTGCTAGCCATTCGGCCATCAAGCCCTCTATCCCCGAATAAGATTGGAGCTTTACTTAAAAGTTTACTATTAACTTCTACCTGATAAGGGCCTGAATGACCGAGTGGTTAGCGCTCTGGCGCTCGGTACCACAGGTTTCGGGTTCGAGTCCGGCGGTGCCATGGTTGTTTGTAGGGTTCGGAATCCACTTTAAAGTAGGACCCGGTCTAATAGGATTGTAGGGCATTGTTACTCCGCGCCCGTGACTTATCTTCAAGTTCCCCCACCCCACCCTTGGGTAATGCAAAGTGAGTACGTCTCTGCAGCACTTGCCTTAAGGCATCCATGACCAAGCTGTCTGTGTTTGCCAGCTGCATTAAGAAAAAAAAAAAAAAACTTCTAATATAATGTAATTTTTCCAAATAAAAATTGAAATAGTATAAGTTTTATTCATTATGATTCGAATGATTTCAATTTTTATTCGTTATGGTTCAAACTCGCTCTCAGTGATAACTGAAGTTTACTTTAAAAAATAATCGTTGTTAATATTTATACTCAAAATAGTGTTCATATAAAATTAAGTATATATATATGTATATTAAATATTCAATTGATAGTAGTTTAGATTAAAATATTTTATTTAAAAATAATCGATAACTCTGCTTACTATTTCATGTTTTTCGTAATTTGTCCCTACCAAACAGTTGTATTTTAATCAAATTCTATATTTAAATGTTTAAAAATATATATAATACAAAACGAATGTGCTCAAAAATTGTGCCACAATACCAATCCAAACTTCTGTGTCAGAAATTTTGTGCTCAAAAATAAACCTTATTCAAATATTTCAAAACCGCCGCCGCATCAAATTTTTTAAAATAATTCAACATAAAGAAATGCCACCGGAGTTTTCCAAAACAGAACACAATGATTCAAAAGTAAAAAAAAAAAAAAACATTTATTTTTTTTTCCTTTCGCTCCTAGTTATACGAGCCAAAATTTTTCTGTTTGTGTTACAGTTTACCACGAGTCGGAAAATCGTAGAAATAAACCGAAAAGAAGGGTTACGCGAATTGGTGGGAGTGAGCGAAAATAATAATAAAAGAAAAAATGCTGGAAATAATAATAAAAAAAAAAGGTGAGAGAGAGAGAGAATGAAAGCTAAATCAAACAAGCTATCGAGAATGTTTGGAGATCGGGGTTTTTGTGTTCGCTTTTACTTTCATGATGTATTTTATTTTTGTGTGTGAGCCATTGTGACACACCTCCCCCGTTCTTTAACAGTCACTCTCCGTGGTTCAGGAGGGGCCGTAACCTGTTTACACAAGTGATGGATCTACTCTACCACCAGTTAAAGAGCCACATAAAAATTAACAAGCGTATAATCATTGTTTATTTTTGTCCTTGATATTGCATACTAATTTTTTTTTAGTGTAAAATATTGATATTTAAATTAATATAGCATAAATTATACCAAAAAAATTAACAAGCATATAATCATAGTATGCCATATTAAAAGGGCAACAATAAACAAAGATTTTAGCGCAACGTATTGATATTTAAACAAATATAGCAAAAAATGAACAAACATATAATCATTGTTTATTGTTACCCTTAATATGACATACTGATTTTTTTAGTGTGTAAGTATTGATATTTAAACAAACATAACAAATTTATGCTACAAAAAATTAACAAGCTTATAATCATTGTTTACTGTTGTCCTTAATATCACATACTGATTTTTAGGAGTAAAGTATTGATATTTTAATAAATATAGCAGAAATTAAAAATCATAATCATTGTTTATTGTTGCCTTTAACATGGCATACTAATTTTTAGTATAAAGTATTGGTATTTAAACAAATGTAGCAAAAAAATTATGCCACAAAAAAAAAAAATTAACAGACGTTTAATTTGTTTATTATTGCCCTGAATATGGCATACTAATTTTTAGTGTAAAGTAGTGATATTTAAACCAATATAGCAAAAACTTAATGCCACAAAAAATTAACAAGCGTATAATCATTGTTTATTGTTGCCCTTAATATGACATACTAATTCTTTAGTGTAAAGTATTGATATTTAAATAAATATAGCAAAAATTATGCCACAAAAAAGTTAACAAGCGTATAACCATTGTTTATTGTTGTCCTTAATATAACATACTAATTTTTTTATTGATATTTAAACAAATATAGCAAAAATTATGCCACAAAAAATAACAAGTGTATATATAATCTTTGATTATTGTTGCCCTTAATATGGCATACTAATTTTTAGTATGGCATATTAAAAACTATTTGTTAAATATCAATATTTTTACACTAATTTTTTTGTAAAGTATTGATATTTAAACAAATATAGCAAAAATTATACCACAAAAATTAAGAAGTGTACCAGTATAATCATTGTTAAATTATTGCCCTTAATATAACATATTAATTGTTATTTAAATATGTATAGCAAAAAATTATATTAAAATTCCCATCATTAAAAATATTTCAATGAATAATTAAGCGATATTTACCGGTAAACGCAAATAATGATTCTGTTATATCGAACATTAATGAATCTAATACCGGTTATACTAATAGTGTTACACCAGTATAGGTTAACTATCATATACTGGTTATAATATTACTGGTTGACTAATAGTATTACACAAATGATAGCAATCAAGTCGTAATAATGTCGTCTGGAATGACCAGAGGAGGCTTGGTTTGACCTGTCGCTCTACGGTCATCTTGTGCACACTTTGGGTTAATTAGACCGTGACCTACAATGTGATTCCAAACCACCAACAAACATCATACCATCGCCTGGATTCGAACCTGAAAGTTTGTGGTACCAAAGGCCATCAAGAGCCATCAAGCCGTCATCAAGGCCATCAAGCCGCCAATCTAATACTGGCTCATTAACGAAAAAAATATTTTTATTATAGTTATTAATATAACGTACCATTACATAATGGACAATGTATTGATAACTGAAAATCATAACGATCTGAAATTATAGAGAATTTATTGAAAAACTGCTCGATCAAACGGCTGTATGCTGGACAACATTTAAATCAAATTTTATTGCAAATGACAATGCAATTATTTTCTAAGCACTTTTTGCCAATAATATTTAAAGTTTTTTAATGCATAAAAATTCCATTTCAATTATTTGCGTGTTATTTAGCACTAGCTTTATTGTCTGAGAAATATATATTGTATGACTGGAATACATGACTTTATTTTCAGTGGACTATATGATTGCCATGAATATATGATTGAAATATACAACTTTATTGTCCAAGAACTATACGAGTGTCATAAATATCTTGACTTTATTGTCTGAGAAGTATATGACTTAAGATATAATTAAAATAATATTTTAATATATGATGAAACCAGAGATTAATAAGATTATAATTAAGCTAATATTATATGTGACTAATTGATTTAATTATATATAAGTTTTATTTTCAAGGCAATACAACACATTCAACATAATACTAATACATTCTAATAATTAGTTATTCCATTAAATATTCTTATAATAGGAAAGCGATAATATTAGGTGATGCTGCACGCATCATTTATAGAATATTTGCAAATACGATTTACAAAAAATTAAAAATGGATGCATGGACTCTTATGTTATTTATCATAAGTCTTCATGTTCAATGAATCTCCATTAATTTCACGTTTTTTTTTATAGCAATTATAGACTGAAATGAATTTCATATAATCCTTTGCATAATTTCTGATTTTTAATTTTAAAATACCGTAAAACACTTAAAAATCCTTTTGATTTTTATACAAACGTTTTCTAAAATGAAATGGCGGTATTATGTTGTACAATGTGCATACAAATATTACTGTTGTATGTACATATAAAAAAATGTACAAACAAATGTATTACAAATATTATTGCCACTAAATTGCCACAATATATATTCATTCCAATATTAAAAGCATCATCAACATTTATCAGTTATATAATGCTTATACGACAAAGTGGTATACATTATATGGTTTTATAAGCTACATTCGATGATTTTCGTATCCATTTTATTTAATTACTGACTTATCATCGAGATCCAATATTTAATTGATGTATTTTATTTTTAAAAATTGTTTAAGGAATCAGAATAATTCTTAATGTATCTAGTAAATTCTATTTTTAATGATAGTATTGGTAAATCTCATTATATAAAAACTCTATTTTTAAGGCATCGTTTTAGATTGATTGTCATACCAAACCAAAGGCCTTTTATTTTCAATTATTTGACAGCAACAATGCGCGTTGTGTGAGTTCTACTAATGATATTTAACACTTTCTGAGATAAAAAGATAAATAAAATTCCTAAAAATTCTTTAATTACTCACTTAACTATATTTCGTTAGATATTTTAGCAAAATGTTTTCAGTATAAAGCCCCATTTCGATGACGTACAATATCGTACAATTTTAAAGGAAACATATATATGCTTTTAAACCAAATGCAGTATTTCCAAAGCGTTACAAAAGGGGAAAACTTTTTGATTGCGTAATATTTGCTCGGCCCCTTAATTGCCGGGGCGGTTGGTTAAGAGAAAAAAAAAAAAAGGGGCGCACGGAAAGTGGATTCCTGCGTAAAGCCGGCCCTGCTATTCATGTGAGCTCTAAAGTGGCGGTCGGACCTCCGGCCCCCTTAATCCGAGGCCCTTTATCTCGGGCCCCAAGGCCTCCGCTCACTCAATTTAAACTCGCCTAATGCAGATGTATTACGACGCCGATGGGCTTTACACTGGAAAGAGCCCTTTGGTCCTTTGTCAATGACAGCCTTTCGAGGGTTACCGGCCCGCCTACCCCTTGGCGATCAGCACGCCAACGCTACCTGCCCAGCCACGGTTTCAATTTATGCGCAGCGAACAGCTCCTCATACACGATTTGATGAGTGAGGGGCATTTTTTTTTTTTATGTTTGTGTAACATGAAAAACAAACAGTTTGTTAACGGCAAAACAACTGCTTGTAAAAATAAGTGAAGAAAAACAGTCATGCAAAAAGTAGGAGATCCTGTTTTCGTGAATTATTATGTTTTTAAAAATAAGAAAAATTATATTTGAGTCAATTTATGCGCAATGAAGATCTCCTTATAAACGATTTAATGAATGAGGGGCATTTTTTGTGCTTGTGTAACACGAAAACAAACAGTTTGCTAAAGGCAAAACAACTGCTTTTAAAAATAAGTGAAGAAAAACAGGCATATAAAAGTAGGAGATACTGTTTTCGTAAATTATTGTTTTTAAAAATAAGAAAAATTATATGAAATTTTTTTTATGACAAATATGACATAAGATTTTATTTTTTTTTGAACGCTACCTGGCCTCTTTGTTTCAATTTATGCGCAATGAAGATCTCCTTATAAACGATTTGATGAGCGAGTGGACTTTTTATGTGTAAATGAAAAAACAGTTTTTACTGCTTGTGAAGAATATAAAAATGATATTTTTAAAAACATAATAAACGAAAACAGTAAGAAAATTTTTAGTGATTTTAAAACTTGTAAACGATTTGATGAGCGAGTGGACTTTTTTTATGTGTAAAATGAAAAAAAATAACGTGAAGAATATAAAAAGCAGGAGATATTTTTAAAAACATAATAATTCACGAAAACAGTAAGAAAATGATATTTGAGTGATTTTATTTTGAACGCTACATGGCCTCTTTTATTTCAATTTATGCGCAATGAAGATCTTCTTGTAAACGATTTGATGAGTGAGGGGCATTTTTATGCAGCGTAAAATGAAAATAGTATGTTAACGATAAAACAGCTGCTTTTTAAAAATAAGTGAAGAAAAACAGTCATAAAAAAGCATTGAGATACTGTTTTCGTGAATAATTATGTTTTAAAAATAAGAAAAATGATATTTGAGTCAATTTATGCGCAATGAAGATCTCCTTACAAATGATTTGATGAGAGAAGCATTTTTTTTATGTTTGCGCAAAATGAAAACAGTTTGTTAACGACATAACAACTGTTTGTAAAAATAAGTGAAGAAAAACAGGCATATAAAAAGTAGGAGATACTATTTTCGTAAATTATTGTTTTTAAAAATAAGAAAATGACATGACATTATTTTTATGACAAATATGATATAAGATTTTATTTTGAACGCTACCTGGCCTCCTTTGTTTCAATTTATGCGCAATGAAGATCTCATTATAAACGATTTAATGAGTGAGGGACATTTTTTACGTTTGTGTAAAAAAACAAACAGTTTGTTAACGACAAAACAACTGCTTGTAAAGATAAGTAAAGAAGTAAAGAAAAAAACAGTCACACTAAAGTAGGAGACACTGTTTCCGAGAATTAATATTATTTTTTTTATAAATAAAAATAATATTTGGTTGATTTTACTATTTTTATGCATGGATCAACGATGGGCAATTTATCAGACCAAAGAATAATAGATCGGACAAAAAAAAAAAACAGCCTCTTTTAAAAATGTTTGTGAAAGATATGCGTACATAGAACTGATAGTTCCTTCCATTTTAAAAATTGAAGGAAAAGATTAATTTAGTAAAACAGCTTTTTTCTTAGGAGTTCAGTTTATTTCCATATAAATAGGTGCTGTTATAGCTATTTTTTTTAAGAGTTGACATATTAGAGATGTTTTAGAGATGAAATTTCAACGTAAGACATGATCATTTAAATTGAGGATGTTATGTGAAAGGCACAGAATAAGATACAATAAATTGTCCATGCATATAAGAACAACTAGTTCATTTTTTATAGAGAATTGTTTCCATAAAAAGTGATTACCCTCAACAATTAAATTTTAATCCGTTATAATGCAGGAATAATCAAGATAAATTTTGCTTCGAATTACATAAATTATTGCAGATTCAGAAGTTTCAAAAAATGAAAAGGGCCATGTTTCTTGATTTGTTATTATCTTGTTACATGAAAAAGAAAATTATTTTATTTAGTAAAAATCCTGTTTTTTTTTTTTAATAGTAAAAATGTATGCAAAATAAAATAATCTCTAAAATCAAAAAATAAACATGACATTTAAAAAATAATTTTAAAAAGTATAATTGATACAAATATAAGATGGTGAAAAATTTCAGAAGTTTTTTGTATATGTTATGTAATGAATATGGATATTTTTCTTTTACACTTGCATAAATTTTAGGGAAATTTTTTTTCTTCGCATTTTGTTATGCAAATTACTTCTATTAGAATTGCTTAGAAACATACATTTTAAAATGTAACATGGAAAGCAAGATTTAGGGAAAATAAAACCCAGATAGATTTAAATGCGCGTATTAATGTTGTGTTAAAAAATTCTGCGTAGCAATATTCTTCCACAAAATTTTATTCAGCATTGTAAAAGATACTTATTTATAAAATTTTCAATGTCCTTATGAAAATTAAGGTAGTCCATCACTAAAGATTGTTAGATAAACATGTATTTGGAATAAAACATTAAAGATATAATTATCATCAGTGGCGCAACAGCCACATGGTGGAACAGGCCGTCTGCCTACTGGCAGATTTCAAAACAGGAGGGTTTTTACGGGGTAGGGTTGTCAGCCCTACGCCCATATTAGACCACTACTACACTACACCACACCACACCACATCACTGTGCCTAAAACTGTATTGCCACTTTACAGTTTGGGAATGATGTGGGTGAGAAGAAGTCTGATTGGATTCTGTGACGTTCTACGGTCATAGGAGATCGGGACCTACGGCTTAAAGTGGATTCCGAATCGCTGCAAACATCCATAGCACCGCCAGGACTCAGACACGAAACCTGTATCACTCGGCCATTAAGCTTCACTAAAGATATAAGCACTTTAAAAAAATTTTTAAATTATTTTAACAGTCTTAGTTAAGGTATTTAGAATAGCTTACTACCTTTAATATAATCTTAGAAAAAGAAATTCGTTTTTTTTTTTTTAAATCTATCACACACACAAAAATCAATATGAAATTTATTAGTATAAATTTATTATAAATAAAAATTTTTTGGCAATTTTTTGGTTCCAAAAAACAGCAATAAAATTCCTCCATTGGCAACCCTGCGAGACAGTAAAGAGAGCACGCGCGTGTGTCAATCCTAAGCTAGAAGGATTGAGACCCTTTCTCGTGCCCACAATGCATCACGGATAGAATAGTATCCACCCCGCACCACATTACAGCAGAAAAATACGGAGGGATAGTAGAGGGGGCGCTTGTTAGCTTAATAAAGCCAATAGAGACCATGGGTCTTCCGATTTCTGACTTTTTTAAGCCATTTTTTCATGCACAACAAATACATTTCTTATCATCGTCGTATAAACTTTATACTCAGTTTTTTTTCTTTTTTTTTACCATCTTCTTTTCTTCTTCCATCTTTTTTGGAAGTCTTTTAAGATTATGCGTAGGAAGGGGGTGTTTTCAAAAGATTCTTCTAAACTCTTTCTTCGTTTGGTGAAGAAGAACATTTTCCTTCCTTAAAAAGCAAGATTTTTCTTCTCACAGCGGTACTTATTCCAATGGTTTTACAACAAGGCAAGTGCTCGAAGATCTTCAAGGCTTGGTGCATTCTTTTACATGCTGCAACGATCCATCTAGATTTAAAGAAGGTTGGCTCACCGTCGTGACAAAAATACAAAAGTACAAAAAAAAAAAAAAAAAAGTAGGATATAAAGAGGGCTCGAAAAGGTCTCCCTTTATGTACCTTAAATCCCCACACTCTATTGGTATCTTGAGATTATAAATGCCGTTGGATTAGGGAATTCCCGGAGTCACTTCTTGAGTCCCCCTTTGTTTGTTTGTTTGCATGTGGGAGTTAGAATCCAGGGGGTGAGACGGTAAGGAGGGAGTGATTTGTGAAGGGAGAAGAAATCAAAGGATTTAGGAAAGTTGGACTAAAAAGAATGGGGATGAATACATTAAGCTGAGGGTGAAGAAAGGCATCGTTAACACCTCCTCCTCAATATTCAGATAGGTTTTGTGTTCAGAGAAAGAGGTTTAACTAAGGTTATCTGAAAGAGGAAGAGAGGAAACATACAAAATTGTGAATAATGGTCCCCTAATCTTCATGTTTTGTGTTCTGTAAATTTCTAGACAAGAATAAGAAAGAAAAATAGTTTATTGATTAAAATTTGGTAAACTACGTTAACAAAAATTTATAATCGTTGCTGTTAAAAAAATTAATTTTCTATTCGAAAAAAAATATTCTTCATGATGATTTATAAACATTGCAATTAAAAATTAATTTTCTAGTCGAAAAAAAATTTTCTAGATATTTTATAATGATTTATAATCATTATCATGATTCATAATCTTTACTATTAAATGAAATAAATTTTCTATTCGAAAAATTGTTTTTCTTAATATTTTATAATGATTTATAGTCATTATTAAAAAAAATTTCTATTCGAAATAAAATTTTATTGATATTTTATAATGATTTTATAAATCATTACTATTAAAAAAGAATTCAATTTACTATTCGAAAAAAAATTCTAGATATTTTATAATGATTTAGAATCATTATGATATTTTATAATCATTATAATGATATATAATCGTTGCTATTAAAAATTCAATTTTAATAGCAATGAAAATATATTCTTGATATTCTGTAAGAATTCATAATTATTGCTATTAAAAAATCAATTTTCTATTAAAAAAAAAAAAAAAAAAAAAAAATCTTGATATTTTATTATAATCATTACTATTTTTTTTTTTTTTTTTTTTAAATCAATCTCTATTTAAAAAAAAAAAAAATTTTCTTGATATTTTTCCTATGTTGTAATTTTCTAAAGTCAATTAAAATTTATAATAAATCTTAAGAAATTTGTATCATGTATAGTTTAAATTTGTAGGAAGTTAAGTATGGAAATGGAACAGAATAACCAGAAACGGAATAAAATAATTAGTTTTAGAAAATATAAATCTCTATCCTATTTGCTTAAAAAAATTAAAATATAAATTTAAAAGAAATTAGTTAAATATATTTGACAGTAACAGTATTTTTCAATCATGAATTGAAAAAGTAGTAGTATTTTTGAAAAATAAATTGTGATTTCAAAAATTCTTATTCCTCACATGGAAACATCTAAATTTAAATTCTTGTCCCTACTTACAGTACTGCCTTTGTTTAAAAAAGCAATACTGTAAGTCGGAACAAGCAGCAATTATAAATGCACAAAAATAACACACAATAGTTGTCAATGAAATATGTAGCAATCTCCAGATTTTGAGATTTTATATTCTGTAATTTTTAACTTAAGAATAAAAAAAAAAAAAGACGTGATATATGCAAATGATAATTATATATATTGATATCGAAGAAAAATTCGGATAAGCATCATATGCATTTTAAAAAGCTTTGGTAATTTAATAATATAATATTTTTTATATTATATTATATGTGTTATCTGTATTTTAATATATTTTCCTATACTGAATCATGTATCATACGGAATATAATAATCAACAGGCTAATAGTGAATAATTCCCAATTTTGCATAACTCGTACCAATTGTTTTGTATGGCTCTGAGATATTTTTTTTTCTTTCTAATGCAGCTGGCAAACACTTAGACAGCTTGATCTGGGATGCCTTAAGACCTGCACAGACGTTACTCACTTTGCATTACCAGGGGCACGTGTAACTTGAAGATAAGCCACGGACGCGGAGTAACAATGCCCCCGCAACGCTCTACGATCCTATTAGACCGGGACCTACGATTTAAAGTGGATTCCGAACCATTACAAACATCCATGGCACCGCCGGGACTCGAACCCGAAATCTGTGATATCGAGCGCCAGAGCGCTAGCCACTCCGCCATTCAGGCCCGTCTCTGAGATATGGACTAAGAGAAAGTGTGATGAAGAGTTGTTGAGAGTACGGAAAAGAAAATGGAGAATTAGAACAAATAAAGAAACATATGATTGTTATAAGGAATTGCACACTGTTACGGAGGAGAAGGAGTATTCAAGATTCAATGGAGTTAAACAGAACAACAAGAAGATTCCTTAAGAAAAATACCAGAAGATTGGTTTGGTTTGTCGCTCTACGGACATCTTGTGCACACTTTAGGCTAAACAGACCGGGACCTACAGTTTAACGTGGATTCCAAACCACTAACAAACATCCATGCCACCACCAGGGTTCGAATCTGAAGCCTGGGACCAGAGACCAGAAGCCACTTGGACCAGGCCGCAAACACCAGAAAAAGACATAGAATTAGATGGGGAGATCAAGTCGAGGAGGGTTTGAAGACACTCAGTGCTACTGACTGGAAACAAAGAGCAACTAGTCGTGGGGAATAACAAAAAATTTTTAAGGAGGTCAGGGCCCTTCAAGGGCTGTAGCACCAATGATGATAATAATGAATAACGCTCTGGCCTTTGATAACGTGGGCCTTAAATTTCGGATTCTGGCCATGGCATGGTTTTTGGTAGTGGTTCGGTATCCACGTTAAACTGTAGGTCCCAGTCAGGATAAAGTGTGTACAAAAATGATCGTAGAGCAATAAATCAAACAATAAAATTATATTAGGCAATGATAAATTGAAAAATTTGCAAATCATCATCTTACATCAAATATCGACATAAATTATAGTAGGGAAAATAATTAACACAAAATATATAATCAATTGATATATTAATGCAATATTTCAAAAAAACTTGGACTATTGTTTTCCGATGCCTTAAAGCAAGCGCTGCACCGACGTTACTCACTAAGCACTACCCAGGAGGTGCGTGTAGCTTGAAGATTAGCATCGGATTCGAGTAACAATACCTCTAAGATCATGTTAGACCGAGACCTAAGGTTTAAAGTGGATTCCCAACCCCTACAAGCATCCATGATATCGCCGGGACTCGAATCCGAAACTTATGGTATCGAGCGTCAAAGCGCTAGCCACTCGGCCATCAGGCTCCTATATTGACATAAATTAAGTGAAAATAATTAATCCAAAATATTTAATCAATTAGAAATATTAACGCAATAAAATATTTATTGATATTTTAAAAATAACATTAAACATTAAATAACATGAATATTAAAATCTCATTTGTAGATTTGAAATAAATAATTTTCAATTAACAAATATCTAAATCTTCACATTGTTTAAAGCAATAAACATTTTTTTTTTCATGTTTATTCATATATTATTATTCATATTAATATTATTATGTTTATTCATATATTATTAGTATTCATATTTATATTATTGTATATAGTTTATTCATATATTATTATTATTCATTGTATATAGTTTATTCATATATTATTATTCATATTTATATTATTGTATATAGTTTATTCATATATTATTAGTATTCATATTTATATTATTATATATAGTTTATTCATATATTATTAGTATTCATATTTATATTATTATATATAGTTTATTCATATATTATTAGTATTCATATTTATATTATTATATATAGTTTATTCATATATTATTATTATTATTATTTCCTTATTTTAATGCAATATTTACAGATACATAACATGAATATCAAATACTCATTTGCAAATTTTAAATGAAATAATTTTCAATTAAACAAATACCTAAATCTTCACATTATTTAAAACAATAAACAATTTTTTTTTCAGCACAGAATAAACAAAAACAAGAATTTAAATAAACAGTTTGTCTTCCATTCCACCATTCCAATCTCGAAGGTGAAATAAAACAATACTCAAAAGAAAAAAGAAAACACGAAATAAAATAACGAAACTCAGAGAAGAACAAAAGAAAAAAAAAAGAACAAAGAAAATCCCGGTTCCACACATAACATTCACAACCCTCTATTCTGTCACTGCGCTTTGTTTCTAGTCCATCAAACAACCCATTCCCTTTTCTTTCGAGAGAGAGAAAAAGAAAAAGAAGTTTTTGGAAAACCCCTACACATTTATCTATCTAAATAACTTAATCAGGGTGGCATCGGGCAAGTTGAAATTTATAACGGAAAACCTCGTTCTTTTTTATATTATCTATTCAGTCATGTATTTTTTTTTTCCTTTCTTTCTTCTTTTTCCCCTTCACTAAAAGCGTATATCTGGGCCACTTAAGCTAAATAGTGGTTGCCTTGCGTCTTAGAATCCCGGTCTCATCCGCATCTTCACGGATGGACTAAAACGGCAGAAGGGAAATTTACGTCATCTCCTTTGACGAGCACAGATAGCCCATTCCTTTCGAAACTGAAGCCTTTTTTTTCCCGCCCTGCCTTTTGTTTCTAGGGGGATTTCCACAAATTGAAACAATGGGAGGAAGAAGATTTTGGAAGTTGTCCAAGCATGACGAGTGTAATAAAAACTTCGCTTTAATACCGCTGCATTAAATTAAATTCAACGACGTTCTATTATGTTTGGATAAATTAAATAAGTCGGGGATAATTAATTGGATGTAGATTCGTTATTTACAGTATTTTGAATTTATAATATATTTTTATTAATTAATTAATACTTGAATTTATTCACACATATTCTGTGTAAAAAATATTTCGAATAATGTAATAAATGATGCAAATAATAGTAGTCCACATTAAATATTATGTCCTGGTCTAATATAACTGTAGAGCCTTGGACGTAGGGTTAACAACCCTACCCTGTAAAAAGAAACCATCTCATGTTCTGGAGTCTGCCAGTAGACAGACGGCCATAGTCCAACATGGACAGTTGTGCAAGGGAGTTAGAGTTAGAGATAAAAGTTCTGAATAAATTAAATATGATAATAATTTAAATTTAGAATATATTAAATAACGTATATTGGTACTATATTATTATGAATGTTTACTATGTATCGAATTTTTGGAAAAATTTTCTGTGTGATAATAAAGCTGTTTAAATACTATATTAATTAATATAGCAACTCATTATTTTGAATAAACATGACAATGTGTTTAGTTAATTATACATTAATAATGCATAGTTATAATGTTATTAATTACAATTATACTTATCATACATAATAATGTAATAATAATACTTAATACTTAAATATATGTGGAATTTATCCAAACGTATTTTATTCAAACAATAATATTTGAATGTCATATTTATTAATTATATGTATTAGAATTTTTGTAAAAATGCATGCAATACTAGTGGTTTTTTTTAAATAATAACTGCTCTAAAATATATTAATATCCTACTGTGTTATTTTCTATTATATATATATTAGAATTCATAATGTTAATTTATATTTAGTTAATTACATAAATAGTAGTCATGTAAATGACCCAAAAATTGACAAAATGAGTGCAATCAATCAATCAATTTGAAGATATTTTCATGAATGTAAAACAATTTAACTAAAGTGTTTGGTGCTGATATACATAATTAATTTCTTTAAATAAGTATATTATAAATTAAATATTTTATGTAAATCGC
Source organism: Caerostris extrusa (assembly GCA_021605095.1). Taxonomy (NCBI): domain Eukaryota; kingdom Metazoa; phylum Arthropoda; class Arachnida; order Araneae; family Araneidae; genus Caerostris; species Caerostris extrusa. The sequence continues at coordinate 16,391 of BPLR01007682.1, forward strand.
ATCAACAAAATTAAGTAGCATGCTATATTTTTTTTATCAATAAATTATCATAAAAATAATGATATGAGAAATTAAACAAATTTAACAAAAAATATGCATTATTTTATTAAAATTTAAAAATTTGAAGGCAGTTTTAAATTATACTTATTTTTTAAATCACTGAAAAAAAATTAAATTTCATTTTTTACTACACATTGCTAACAATATTTTGAATTATCCAAATTTAAACGAATATAAATATTTAAAATTTTGAGAATTTCAATTATTTTAAATACGCGATCACATAAATATTTAAAATACCGCTGAGTATATCTTCTGTAAAAGTGAATCCTTATCCGTAAAAGTGAATAAATGCACAATTCAACTGAAAGTTTTTGGGAGAAATTATACTCTACTTCGAAATGATAATTCAATTTCAATTGAAACTTTATTGATTATTATTATTATTTTTTTTTTTTGTGAAGAAGAAAAATAGAAGTAACTTTTATCTTATCATTTACAAAATACTAAAATAAATTGAACCTGTGCGTCACCTTAAAACGAAAGTTAACCACATAAATTGTGTGAATATATCCACTAATAAATTAAACGTACACATAATTTTGTAAAAATTAAATGTTTTCGCGTTTCTTTCATATTAATATTGCTAAGCAAAAAAGTATTATAAAGGCTCAATTGACTAAATTAATAGAACCAGCGAAATTTCACAAATGAATTTAAGCAACACCTTTTATATTTACTGAGAATCAGCAATTAATTTACGACTACGCTTTTCCTGTCTGTTATAGGCAACTGAAAGACTAAACTCTCCCCATAATGAAATTTTCAAAAGGATGCATTTCAAAAGGAACTTTATTAAAAATCTAAAGAGCTCAAATTGGGAAGAAGCTTTACAAAATCGTTGAATAATTAGCTTTCTATTTAATTAGCGTGCGAAGACCCATTAGCTGCATATTAGTCTCGGATATTATATTATCTAAACTAAGAAATTGTGATAGAGGCTATATTGATGAGATAAATTAATGCCCGTGCTTCCAAACAAGCTTATGATTGCAAGCAATTTCATCTGTTGTAGATAAAAAGGAAAAGCTGCATCCCCTATTCGTAGTAATTTAATTAACTGCATTGTTATTTATTTATTTTTTTGAAGAAGTTTAAACTGGGATATGAATCTAGTAAATGAAACATAACAATACAAATAGTTTTATACATTTCTAGAGTAATTTGAATGCTTTTGCATCAAACGGAGAACGATTCCAATGCATATTTTGAAAATCTCATTAGTTTTTATTTTTTACACACATTGCTAAAAAAATATTGAATTATCGAAATTTAAACTATAATAAAAATTTAAATATTAAAGATGATTTGAAACTCTCAAAATTTTAAAAGTAGCCTATAACAAATGTATTTAAAATACACTGAAATCTATCTTTTTGTAAATCCCTTTAAACACAACTCAGCTGAAAGTTTTGCGAGAAATTATATTCTACTTCAAAATGATAATTCAATTTCAATTGAAACTTTTATTGACATTAATTTTTTTCTAGAAAATAATAGAAGTAACTTTTATCTCATCATTCTACAAGACACTAAAATGAATTGAACCTGCACTGTCACCTTAAAATGAAAAGTTAACGACAGAAATTGTGTGAATATATCCACTAATAAATTAAACGTGACCATAATTTTGTAGAAATTAAATGTTTTCGCGTTTCTTTCATATTAATATTGCTAGCAAGCAAAGTATTATAAAGGCTCAATTGACTAAATTAATAGAACCAGCGAAATTTCACAAAAGAATTTAAGCAACACCTTTTATATTTACTGAGAATCAGCAATTAATTTACGACTACGCTTTTCCTGTCTGTTATAGGCAACTGAAAGACTAAACTCTCCCATAATGAAATTTTCAAAAGGATGCATTTCAAAAGGAACTTTATTAAAAATCTAAAGAGCTCAAATTGGGAAGAAGCTTTACAAAATCGTTGAATAATTAGCTTTCTATTTAATTAGCGTGCGAAGACCCATTAGCTGCATATTAGTCTCGGATATTATATTATCTAAACTAAGAAATTGTGATAGCGGTTATATTGATGAGATAAATTAATGCCGTGCTTCCAAACAAGCTTATGATTGCAAGCAATTTCATTGCTGTAGTAGATAAAAGCGAAAAGCTGCAGCCCCTATTCGAGTAATTTAATTAACTGCATTGTTATTTATTTATATTTTTGAAGAAGTTTAAACTGGGATATGAATCTAGTAAATGAAACATAACAATACAAATATTTTTATACATTTCTAGAGTAATTTGAATGCTTTTGCATCAAACGGAGAACGATTCCAATGCATATTTTGAAAATCTCATTAGTTTTCATATTTTACACACATTGCTAAAAACATATTGAATTATCCAAATTTAAACTAAAATCAAAATTTAATTATTGAAAATTTTGAGAATTTCAAATCATTTCTAAGTAGCCGATCACATAAATATTTAAAATATCGCTGAATCCTTTTAAACACAACTCAGCTGAAAGTTTTTGCGAGAAATTATATTCTACTTCGAAATGATAATTAAATTTCAATTTAAACTTTATTGACATTAATATTTTTTTAGAAAATAATAGAAGTAACTTATCTCATCATCTATAAGATACTAAAATAAATTGAACCTGTACGTCACCTTAAAATGAAAGTTAACCACAGAAATTGTGTGAACATATCCACTAATAAATTAAACGAAACCATAATTTTGTAGAAATTAAATGTAATCGTATTTCTTTCATATTAATATTGCTAGAAAGCAAAGTATTATAAAAGGCTCAATTGACTAAATTAATAGAACCAGCGAAATTTCACAAAAGAATTTAAGCAACACCTTTTATATTAACTTGAGAATCGGCAATTAATTTACGATACGCTTTCCTGTCTGTAATAGGCAACTGAAAGACTAAACTCTCCCGTAATGAAATTTTCAAAAGGATGCATTTCAAAAGGCACTTTATTAAAAATCTAAAGAGCTCAAATTGGGAAGTAGCTTTACAAAATCGTTGAATAATTAGCTTTCTATTTAATTAGCGTGCGAAGACACATTAGCTGCATATTAGTCTCGGATATTATATTATCTAAACTAAGAAATTGAGATACCGGTTATATTGATGAGATAAATTAATGCCGTGCCCAAACAAGCTTATGATTGCAAGCAATTTCATTGCTGTTATAGATAAAAGCGAAAAAGCTACCCTATTCGAGTAATTTAATTAACTGCATTGTTATTATTATTTTTTTTTTTTAAGAAGTTTAAACTGGGATATGAATCTAATAAATGAAACATAACAATACAAATAGTTTTATACATTTCTAGAGTAATTTGAATGCTTTTGCATCAAATGGAAGACTATTCCAACGTATATTTTGAAAATCTCATTAGTTTTTATGTTTGACACTTTAATGCATCACAATTCCAGAGCAATTAGGCATGTAATGGTTGAAGTTAAGAGGTAACAATCCCAAAGGAGTTATGACTCCATAACAATTCAAAATTCATTAATTGAATCTCAATTTCTTTTTTTCTGATGGCATTACAGAGTTAATAAAAATCAAAATGCTGATATTTAAGTTTTGAAATGAAGTACTATTTTTAAATAAATACATTAAAATGAATGTTTTGCTAATCAGAAATTTTTAAAAGTCATTTTAATTTCTATTTTAACTCCAAGTCTGTTGTTATTTTCTGAATTGATTAAATATTTTTTGATCCGGCAAAATTAATACAATAGCATTGAAAGTTGAAAAGATAATGGAAAGTATCTTTTATTCTAAACATGATAATATAATTATTTAAATTAAAAATGCAACTATGAATACGTACTTTTCAATCCCTATACTAAAGATATTTTTATATTCCAATAATTCTCTAATGTTTGTGGTATAGTTATATTTCATTGTCTGTTTTTGAATCGCATAAATATTATTTTTAATATTGTAAGATTTATTCATTTGTATCATATTTTAGAGTGGATTTCATTCTGATGTTATTAGTGCTATTTTTAAAAACATTAAAATGAATGTTTCGTTAATCTGGATTTTTTTAAAAGTCATTTTAATTATTTCGAGTCTGTTATTTTCTAAAGCGGTTAAATGTTTTTGAACCAGTAAAATTAATACACTAATATTAAAAGTTGAAAAGATTAATTGAAATTTTTTTATTACAAATATGATAATACAATTATTTAAAATAAAACCGCTAATATATGTGATATAATTACGTTATAATTTGTATTATATTTTAGTGTAGATTTCATTATGTTATTTGAAAAGGATTTCTAATGAGTTTCCTGAATTTTACAATTTTACATTATTTCATGCAATCAGAAAAATAATTTTACAATGTAAAAGTTTTAGAATTTAAAAATTTTTATTTCATTTCTTTATGTAAATCCATGATTATTAATATAGAAAATGAACTGAAATTAACAAAATGCATTGCTGATAAAAAAATTTTCAAATTAAAAATAAATGCTTATTATACATGAATTATAATAAATGCTTATTAAATATATAATTTAGAAAATTGGCAGTTTTTAAAATTATTTCATGTTAGTTTCAAAACAGACCAAGTATTTCTAAGTTCTTCACAGATCTCTTGGCAATTAATTCAGCGGAACGTGAATTTGACCTTTCAACATATTTCATAAAAAAATTCCTTCATAATTTTTTTTATTTGGAACTCCATTTGTGTTCCATATCAGAAAATATCAATATAATCAACTTAATTATTATTATATTGCTATTATGGAAAAGCCTGAAAATCGACAGTTATATAAAAATACTGCTGTCTTGGATAAGATATATTACTGCATTAATGATAATCAGCTGCTTCAAAAATGTCACATAAAGAAACTACATGCTTAAATCAGAGAAATACTATGTTAATCGAAGAAATATACAGGGTTAACATAAATGAATGACCCAATTTTAAAAATTTATATTTTTACATAATATAACATAATATGTGATACATGAAAAGGAAAGAATAAATTCCAAGTTTTTTTTTTTTACTCATAAAATTATTGAATATTGTTTTGGGAAATCGGAGTTTTTTCATTTCTTGGTCACTCTTTTATGTCCTTGATCATTTTTCGTTTCCTTCACCACTTTCAATGTTTCTTATTGGTTTGTTATTTTTTTTAAAAATTCTTTGGTTTGGTAATGTAATAATTGATTTAATAAATTTCTGTCTCGAGCTTTTGTATACATAATATTTTTAATTTCTTTCACTAGTAATATACGATACATTTAAATTTATAATGTATAATAATTATTAATGCGCTAATTCTCATGTCATTGTACATTCTGAATGAATCACGCTTTTTCGAATTAAGCGTACTTGCGTAAACAGAGACGAGCCATCATACAATTACAACACCAAACTTCCCATAACAATATTTCATGCAGGCACATTTCCCATAGCACCTTAAAATTACCTCCACCGCCTTAATTTGCATACAGCCCCTATATTCCGGATACGTCCAGGCGATTGTTTAACACCGGAATCCTGCCTCTTCATCACACTTTCCACTTACGGGACATAGCCGGACGGAAGTTTATGGCTAGGCCTAAAGCCTCGGCACTCCCCACGCTTTACAAAATACAATAAATCAAGGCCTCCTCCCGGGGTTCCTAATGTTCGGAGGAAAGGGGAGGTGAAAACAATGGCCCCCGAGCTTCCCCAGCATAAAAGGATGCTTGACTAAGATGCTCATACACAGTTTATCACTTCAGGTGTGAAGAGCTTTGTGCTCGGTCCACAACTGTCTCGACACCTCTTAAAGCGTGGAATAACATTAAGGCCCTAGATCAGCCTTAATGCTCCTGCGCGATTAAATAATATCCATCTTTTGAATATGTTAATGTTGGATCTTAATATTTTAAAGTTTGTAATATGGTCAACAGGTTTAAAAACCGAATTACAAATGGACGTATGGAATCAAAGAATCGTTGAAAATAAATAGTTTTGCTCACAGTTTCATCAGGTTTGACATAGTGGCAAATGGATATATGAAGCCATATAAAGTAATATCTATCTTTTTGAATATTGTTGGTAAAATCTTTTTGAATATTGTTTTGAATATAGTTGGTTTTAATATTTTAAAGTTTGTAATATGGTCAACAGGTTTAGAAACCGAATTTCATCTCGACATATCGAATCAATTAATTTTTGAAAATAAATAAATTTTGCTCAAATTTTCATCAGATTTGATATCATGGCAAATTTATATATGAAGTCATATAAATTAATATCTATGTTTTTGAATATGTTCATGTTGGCTAATATTTTAAAGTTTGTAATATGGTCAACAGACTTAAAAACTGAATTTCAAATGGACATATCGGAAACAAAAAAAAAAAAATCTTTGAAAATAAATAATTTTGCTCAGAGTTTCATCAGATTTGACATCGTGGCACATTTATATATGAAGCCATATAAAGTAATATATTAAATTTTGTAAAATATTAAAATCAATATTAACATATTTTAAAAAGTTTGTAATATGGTCAACAGGTTAAAAATTTAATTTCATCTTGGCATATAGAATCAAATAATCGTAAAAAATAAACAGTTTGGCTCAAAGTTTCACCAGATTTGACATCGTGGCAAATTTAACATATTCATTTATATGGCTTCACATATAAAGTTTGTTAAAATATATTAATGTTGATTTTAATATTTTAAAGTTTATAATACGGTCGACAGGTTTAAAAACCGAATTACATCTCGACATATTGAATCAAAAATTTTTTTAAAATAAATAGTTTTGCTGAAAGTTTCATCAGATTTGACATCGTGGCAAATTTATATATGAAGCCCTATAAATTTTGTTTGATCCTAATATTTCTGAAAAATTACTTCAATTTGCATTTTTGAACTCTATGAAATCATTTTTACTTTTGCACATCTAGTTTAATATCATATAGGAGAAATAATTTGCTTTGAAATTAAAATAATTTAACTCCTAGATGATTAATTTAATTCACAAGTTCATTCATAAAGACTATTTTTAGATTACTTTTAATTTTTTTTTTAACTTATTTAAAATATTTTATTTTTTAAAAAATGTACACAATCCTTTCTTGAATGAGGCAACAATACCGAAATGCAATGTTAAAAGTAGGAATAAGACGTTTCTCTTAGGCTATACACTTCCCATGTTCCTCTCGATCTAAAGATACTGATGATTGTGTTAACCTTCTGGCATGGTTGTGGGATCAAAATAAAACAGTCGTCCTGCAGTAGATAGGGAAAACGATGCGCTGCCTAGCAAAAAAGTGGGCCTTTGTTTTACAGCTAATTAACTAGAAGTTGGCCTATCATTCCGTTAAGGGAAATAATTAAAAATACCCTTAGGTGCTCTTTCTTTGAGGATGTTGCCGCTAGAAAACAGCCACAAGCCCTGGTATGATCCTGTTCATCATATCCCTGAATAGCCTAAAGAAAAATCGGTGGTATTGCTACGGTTTTTTGAGGTCACAATTATCTCAGCATCTTCACAGAATTAAGTTAACTCCTGACCCTCTCTGTCTCCTGCGCAATAGGTTTAATTAGCCTACAGTATGCACAAAATGACCGACGAATGACAGATTAAACCAAACCAAAATTATGTGATAACCAGGATATGTCTCACCATGCTACCTGTTCTGCACTGCCTCCTGCTTCTTTATGGAAGCGTTATTGGATTGTCAGACTTAAGTTGATGGATTAACTGATGTCATTTGTTTCTACTTTGTTCTTTGTATTTTTTTTTTTTTATGATATCTGTTAAAACTTGCCATCGAAAAAACCACGCTTCTCGTTTATTCAGAACAGGGGTTTCCAAACTTTCCAGCTTTAGGGGCCATACTGTTTACTCCAGTAAGTACCAAGGGCCAAAACAGTTTTAATTTTTCTTGCAATTATCTATAATTTCTAGACCAGTCGCCAGTATGCGCTCTGAGCGAGTATACGCTTGTTAACTACAAACTATTGTCAGTGAAAATCACAATTACATAAATCTAATTAGTATTTTTATTTTTTTTTTTTTTTTTTTTTGCAAGCTGATACCCCGCAGTTTCATTCGCGTTAATTTAGCTTTTCCATTCCTGAGAGATTTTCAGGATAAAAATCATATGTTTGATTTAGGATGTATACATTCCAAACATCGATATATACATACATATGCGATACTCTTTACCCCAACATAACTACCGAGGGTAACCGCGGGATGTTCACTAGTTTATAGTGTTAGTGGAATTCATTTCAATTATTTGTTAGCTGTTATGCTTAAATTAAATTTTCTGTGTATTGTGCTTGTCATTAAGCTTTACCTGGCAAGTCAATAAAACCGAGTTATTATTGAGTTTTTATCCAACTTAATACAGCAACAATAAGCTATTCACAGTCGCGGGCCGGATTGATGACACTGGCGGGCCGGATTTTGGAGACCCCTGATTTAGAATATAACGAGAATATTTGACACGCGTAGATAAAGAATCTTCAAAGCTAAATTACAAGGCCCACGGAAAACGAATATTAATTGTAAAATATGTTACATTCTGTTGTAAATTTTCCTGATAGTGGCATAGAAGAATCCTGGTACTGTTACCCATATTTATTAGTGCATTTTTTAACATTATAAAAATGCATTATTTTTAAGAATGATTTTACTAATAATATTTTCAAGTTAATCTATTCAACATTAGCTATTTCTTTTTCAAATTCTTTTGTTTTCCGACTCAAAAATTAAATTTATTATTAATTCAACAGCAAAAAGTTATAATTATTTTACGACAAATATACATTTGAAATATCAATATAGTCAACTTGTTTTTGATTGAATTTTTAAAAAAAAATTATTTATATTATTTGATACTAATCTTAATATTTGCAGATTACAAAAATTTCCTATATCTCCTAAGATTACTGAAAATATTTTGCTTTTTGTTTAAAAAATATTATTTTTTTAAAGAATTACTTTTAATAATAATTTTTTAATATTAAGCAAGATATTTTGCAATACATTATAGAATAGTTATGAAAAATATTTTTATAACTTTTACTCAATATTAAATTAATAATTATCATTTTATATTCATAAGTATTTATCTGAAAGAATATTAGATTGGTTTTTCTACCTTCCATTTAAATCTGAATTTTATTTAATTTAGCCATTTAATTTATACTGAGGACTATTTAACCGTTTAATTTTGGCTGAGGACCATTTAAACATTAATTAGAACCACCATTTTAATTTAAACTGAGGGTTGAGTATATGGAGTATCAAGTTTAAACAAAGTTACCAGTTCTAACTTTTCAAATTCACTTCCGGTTAATTTAGGCACTTCAAATGGTAAACAGAAGTACTTTTGTTACAAATATTCGTGTTAGTCAGACAAGTTCCATGAGTATTTATTACAAATACTCACGCATTAGAAAAATTACTTAAAGTACAAACGCATAAATATTATTTTACTTAATATCAGTTTCTATTTTAATGCTATTCGACAAATTTTTGCTTTTTTCTTTACAAGAAATTTATAATTGCTATCACAGATTCCTAACAGAACTAATTTACATAAAACAATCATTGCATATCATTAACATTTAATAGGCCAAACATTTTTGAAGTTTGTAATGAGTACCGAATAGGTTTATCATCATTATATCTATTAATAATTATAATATTAACCTGTTATACATTGTAATCATCTCAAAATAATAAAATAATAATAAAGGCTATAACGAAATTTAATTAAAAGCTTTCAATAATAAAAAAAATATTTTTAATGGGATAATTTTCGTCAATTTGGTGAGGATATACGTTTTACATGTATCCTAAACACAAATCTACTAAATTAATGACATCGCTTTGAAGCTGAATATCAATGTATCAATGTCATACCCGAAAACTGCATGAATTCAAGTAATACCTTCAGCTGGTGAAGGGTAACCCTTGCCTTCCGGCAAGATTTGTATGGATTACACCCCGTTTATTTGTGACTACAACGAAGAAACATTTTTGTCTTTCTTTTTTTATATGTGTGTCTCCAACAACTCCAACAAAGCAGCTTGACTGTCAATGCGAGATTCTATATCTGGTCTTCACTGATTTGATTTTTAAATCAGTAACTCAGCAATTATCACCTGAATAAAAAAACTTTTGGATCTGGGACGTTAACAAGTATGTACTGTTATCGAGTTATGAGTGCAGCACATTTAAGAAGACATTATCCTTAAAAATGTCATGTCGATATGGGTGTCAATATGCATTTATAAAATTTCTTCCATTATGGTAAAATTGCTTGCAATTATTATATAATTCATGTGTTATGATGGTATATTTTATGTGTGGCCATTGAATGATTATATATATATATATATATATATATATATATATCCTGGTCAATTACTATTAATTAGTCAATATTTACAATTTAAAAAAAACGTATAGATAATCTTACAATTAACATAAATTTTAGAACAAGTGACGCTCTACAAAGCATCTATCAGACATCTCAATATATATATATACAATAACAAAAAAAAAAAAAAAATAAGTCCCAACATCTCAAAATAATGCAGGTGCATGGCCATTTCAGCCCAAACAAGATATTGCTTAAAGACTCTAAACAGCACCGCATAAGAATATGCCACCACAACACATGAATTATATAATAATTGCAACCAATTTTACCTTAATACAAAAATATTTATAAATGCATATTGAAACTCATATCGACGACAAATACAATATACATGTTTTATTTTATATTTTTCTGTTAGTTATATGTTTTTATGCCTTCAGATATAAGTGAATAGAAGTTATTTAAATAGTGTTTACATATATTTTTTTCTACTTGCCATAATAAGATTTGTTTTTTGAAAATGAAAATAAGGATTAACAATTACTGAATTTTTGAAAAATAATAATTCAAACTTACCACATAACCTGGACGCATGAGGTCCGTTAAATCTTGATTTCAGAATTTTGCCTTCTTTGTTAGAGATCTCTCTTCAAAAGAAATTCTGGAAAAGGTAAAACCATTATTAAAATACGATAATTTTGAGACGTAAAAAACTCAGTTTTATGAAATTTAAAGTTTGATTTAAAGCATTTTGCAAAAACAATTCAAAATGGAAAACCAAAATTAAGATAAAAACACTAAAATTACAATTTCTTAGCATGTGAAAAAAATTATGATTATTATCAAGCCTCGAAGTTTATTACTTAAGAAGAGGAAATATATTTATGATCTTCATAAAATTTCACTTTTTAATTTTTAAATATTAATTTATCTTTTTTTTTTTTTTTAAATTGATCGTTTTAAGATTTCCTTTTATCTTTTTTAAAAATTAATAAAATTTTGTTTCTAAAACGAATAAAAAAAAAAGTAACTTAAAACTTATTTTTAAACAAATTAAAATAAACTTTCATTTTATATATATATATATATACACACACAAATCTAATATTTCATAATTTAGACATTTTATTCTATTGCAATCCACCGTATTGCAAATTATTTTTATCTTATCTTTAATATCTTTTATAAATATCTACGTATTCTTACGTATATATGCCCGATTCGTGGCTCAGTGGCAACGTGCCCCGCTGATGAGCATGAGGGTTGAGATTCAATCCGCTGGCATCTTAATTGTAGACACTGTTTCAAAAAATTAGAAGACTCGATGACGTTCGTTGATGTTCAGCATCTTGACTAGTCGGATTACTTGATGGGAGTTTTCCTCCATACGATACGCAAATACGGGTAGATCCCCATAAAGTCTTCCCTGAAAGCACTGCTCTCTTTTCTCAGTGTTAAGGAGCCAAGTCAGACTTCTACTTACGAGTGCTCCCTCACAATAAAAGCTACTCCCACCCATTTCCCTCCTTCGTTGAGAGCACACGGGTTCATGGGTTTGGTATAAATCAGGGGTGGCCAACCCAAATGATCTAGTGGGCTACTTTGGAAATGCCTCCTAACACTGCGGGCGGCAAATAAAATCATATCCCCATATTAGATTTAGACATATATAGTTAGCTATTAAGATTTTCTAAATTCTATTATAATTGATTTGATGAATATTCCTCCAGCTCTCTGATTTGTATAATCTGCCTATGTAGTGTTTTTTATATTATATTGCTTTTAATTTTTTCTCTTTCTGTAATATCTTCCCTAACGTTTTTATACTTTCGCATTTCATATTTCATCCTTCTTCAAAAACTTTTTTTATTTTTGATATTTAGTTCTGTTCTTGTATGAATTTTCCCCATTGTTCAGCTTCTGTACCTCAAAAGGGAATTATGCAAAAACTTTTCCGCCTCCATTGTGCGTCCATTCATTTCACCCACATCATTCCCAAACTGTATAGGGGCAACTCAGCTCTAGGCACAGTGGTGTGGTAGTGTAGTGTAGTGTAGTAGACATACTATAGACATGTTTTTGGAATGACAATGAGTGTTATGTGTATATATAGTAGAGTATACAATAGTATTATTGTGTTTAATATTATTCTTACGTATAAACATAGATAAAATAATAATACTAACACACACCGTAAAGAAATATATAATATTAAAAATGCAATATAAAAATATATAAATATAAACAAAGGAAATAAAAAAAATGAAATCTTTTTAAGAATATTTATTTTACTAGAGCAATATTTGTTTCTCCACTCATTCATCATGAGTTCGCAGAATAAAATTTGATTATTCTGCGAACTCAACTCTAAAACTCATAAATAAAACAGGAATATATGTCATATATTCGCATGAATAATATTTTAAAATCAAAGTTAATTTTTT
>BPLR01007683.1:0-31023 GCA_021605095.1 Caerostris extrusa
TATTGCTGACAGCCCTACCCATAAAAAGAGAACATATCTTGACTTGAAATCTGCCAGTATGCAGACGGCCGTGGCCCACCATGGGGTTAAAGGGCAATGAATTGCTCAGTAAAAGGAAAATGAATTCTATAAATACCATCAGAAAATAATATGCCCCACTATTCTAAAAATCAATACACTCCACCAACATTAAATAAGCACAATTTAACTTTTATATATTTCATTTTGTCCACTTAATTTATTCACCATATTTGCTGACATTTAGAAATATAAATAAGTGTTGATTTCTTACGAAATCATTTTTTATGATTCCTCATACTATTTTCGTATCAAGTAAACGCTTATTTATCCAATGGAATTTAAATAAAATATTTTCATTACTAGTTCTAGTTACTTATAGAAGCAAAGGAATCTGTCTGTTTCAAACACTATTTTCATTTCTTTCTTAAAAAATATTTTTCGTTTTGAATATTCCAAAATAATTTCACAAACTAAGTACTGCATTGAAAAACTTTTACGAGTATAACATGCAAAAAAAAAAGGATTATTCTAAATCATAAATTTAATTTCAAGAGCAAATACATATTTTAAGTGAGCAATGCTTTAAATCAGTCTCGATAGGGCAGATTGAACATATTTAAATAAAGTTAATGAATATTTATGACTAGATAAGATAAATATTATAATAGAAAATATTAAATTTAGGAAAATGTTTTGAAAACTTTCATCTTTAAATATAAATGCAAATTTTCTGCAATCCAAAACAATAGCTTTTAAATTTTGATTGTATTTGCTTTTGCGGCACCAATATGAATAAGCAGATTTTGAATCCTTTGTTTGCTGTTGACATTTCAGAGTGCTAAATTTAAGTACTGAATTTACGAATCGTAAATTGTATGTAAATGAATGTTTGCGTTATTTATTATTTAATGTTCAGAAGCCGGCTAGAATATGTAGTACTTCTGAGATGAAGTTTTTGGTAGCTTCAAGTTATAATCTAATTGACGCCAGCCAAAAATTTAATTTTCTTTTCATCTCAAAATCTTTATATAAATACGAATTTTTAAAATACTAATATTGCAGCTTTTAAATCGGTCATCTATTCTGTAATAATATAAACATTAATCTTAAAATTAGTGGGTTTTTCTTTTAGCCCATATTAGATTTTAATTTTGCTTATAAATTTTTGTTGAATATCGGTGGGGACTGTGTTCCAAATATGTATTCCAGGATAGACTCAACGACGAAAAAAAAAAAAGTATATTGCCATCAGGTATTAGGTTTGTCGCTCTACTGTCGTTTATTTTTTCTTCACACTTCGGGCTAATTAGAACGAGACATTTAGTTTGATGTTTATTTCTTAATATTTATGCTCCCGCCAAGATTCGGGCTAGAAAGCTCATGGTACCAAAGGCCAGAGTGCTAGTGAATTGGCCATACCATACATTTGGTAAAAATTATTAGGAGTAACTACCCATCATATGTAATATGGGAGGAAAACATGAAACCGAGTAACTTGACTATAGACTATATTGAAGTCATAAAGCAAATTTATAAAGCAGAAGATTTTGTTACGAATAATGGAATAATAATTATATAATAAATTACTTTAAAAAATTATTATTATAAACAAATTGATAATGCTCTCATATTTATAATTAACTATCTATAATTACAAGAAAATGTCCATTATCATTTAAACCCTTCCTTTCCGAAATCCAAACAACTACATTTCGCTGGTTAGCTGTAAAGTATTACAAATGCAACAAACAGAACACAGAATTCATTCGTCTCAATTAGGAACAATGTTACGTCCCATTAGTTTCACGCACGAATAACAATTCCCACAAGTCGTCATTTCTGCGTTTGCGGATTTCTCAGCGAGGCTGCTCTTTGAAATGCTTCGCGGATTAATAAAAAAAAGTTTTTATAATGAATCAAATGGGAGGTGGCAGTTGGCACCGAGGTGAGTGGGTTGAAGTGCTCAAGAAAAGATGAGTGCGGATTCTTCGAAGCCTATGATGCCTCCTCAATGAGTGGGTTGCGGCTCTCTGTTTGCGGTAAAAGGGAATAAGAGGAAAACTTGATGCCGGCTTTCCGATAAATAGTTTCTCGACAGTTGTGTTTAAGAATTTATGAATTTAATGTCATGTCTTTTACGAATGGTCTGATCGAAATTCTGAATTTCATTTAGATTTTTTTTTTTTTGGCTGCAGGCCATGTAACGTCATTTAACTAAATAGATGTGACAATAGATTTTTTTGCACAAAATCGTTATGAATACCTCATATAAATGAAATACATTTGCGATAATAATAAAAACATTCAGTAGAGTAAATCTTTCTGAAATTAAAGATGAAGAATGGGCGTTGCCTTCGCGGAGGACTTTTGATTGACAACTATCAAAGCATTACAGGAGAAATGCCATAAAACTTTGGGCAGCCAATTTGATCCCCATCTGGTCATTTTCACAACCTTAGTCGATTATTTTCGTTCCTGGAATGAGTTATTGCAACGCGTTCCGGCAATGGATTTGAAACCCAGCGCTCCTGCAGTCTCACCGATCACCTTAGTATATATATATATATATATATATATTATACACAGCATTTTCAACAGCTTTACGGATGGCAAAAAAAGTGAAGCAAAGATCACGACAAGAGAGTTTTTTTCCATTTCGCAAATGGGTGACCATGTTTCAAAATAAACTAAAAAGCGAAGTCGAACTAAAAAGCAAAATCTTCCATGTCAATCCCGGGGACGGCATGATAAATCTGTGACACAGAAACTCTTTCAAATAGGGTGAAGAAATGCAAAGAGAAGGATGCCTCCTCTTCGCCAGATGTGATTCCCTAAAGGGTGTGACAGGTTCTCAACAATGCACCCTGCCTAACCCTTCCTGCTGAAAATCTTCGATTCTAGTTGGGAATGACATCATGTCAAACTGCCTGAAACCAACATTAGAATGTTATCCTTAACGGATTTCACAAAGAGTTTATTTTTTATTATATTAATAAATTTTTGTTCACTTTTTTTTTTTAAAATTTTGGTTTTTCTAAATTTTTAATTATCATATCAGCTAAGAAAAAGGCATGAGTATTTCACATGTTAAAATGCCCATTTTTATCCAGGATTTTTTTATTCTAAATGTATTACATTGATATTCGATAACATATATTTTTAAAAAAAATAATAGTAAAAATCACAATAAAATCATCACTAGGAATGCTTATTTGACGTTCCTCAAGTTATTTTTATTATTTACTTTCATTCTCCTTGTTAATGCATTTTTTTTTTGCCATTTCCCAGCTGTTTAAAATTTTACCATTTGAATAGGAAGAAATTCTAATGATAATTGTTCTCAAAATGCACTAATGAAATTAAAAAATAAATGCAGTTTTCATATTCTATCACATTCAGTTTAAGAAAATTTAGATTTCCTATTCTATTACAAGAAAAAAATTATTTTTGCGCTTAATAATATTTAAAGAATATGGAAAACATACAAATTTCTGTGCCCTAAAATTTAAACTTTCAGGCAGAAGACAGTAAAATAAAAGAAAGAAAACAAGATTTTGATAAAATTAAAATATCTAAATCAAACCCTCACTATAAATATGCAGCCACCGTTCCTCTTCGTATGCTTTTCTACTGTTTGAAGTTCCTGAATCTTCTCCAAAATATTGACTTTCTCAGGCAAATAGGAAAAACACTATTCAATAACATGATAAAAATAGACTTTTTGCCCGTCGAATGCCAATTTCAATATACTTTATAAATAAATCAGAGGAAGTGAATCTAAAAAATAAAAAAATTCAGTGAGAATTGATTTTGAAAAAACAGAAGTTTTCTTTTCAAATGAACCTCTTGCATCTGAAACAACATGCTATTTCTTAACAAGTAATTTAGGAATAGAGTATTGGAAAACTTATTTAAGAAAGTTTTTTTTTTGGAAAATTCATAGTTTTTCTTTAGAAGGACTCGTTGTCATAATTGATAATAATCCGATAGAATAAATGCATTGATGTATCAATATAATTCTTAATATTACAATGTTTCGATTGCACATGAAACCTATAATTTTATAGATTGATTGAAGATCCAGTAACAGTTTTTGTTCGGTTTGAGAACACGCAAGTGAGGGATTAGAATCAGGAGTAACAGCAAGGTTAAGTATTGATAAATGAACCACGAACGGCGAGTTAAAAGGAAATAATTTAATTAACTGAAGTAGAAAAAAACAATTAGGTCTGGATGGCCGAGTGTCGGGCGCTCGGTATAACAGGTGTCGGGTTCCAGTTCGCTTCGGTCACATGGATGCTTGTAGTGGTTCGAAATCCAGATTACTACAAGTATCCAAAGTAAATCCCTGACTAAAGAGCGCATTGCATAAATATGACAACCCTAACCCATAAAAAAGAAAACAACACTTCTTGTCTTGGACTCAGAAGGCCTTGACTACCATGGAGAAGTTGTGCTGTTTATCCAAAGTAAATCCCTGACTATAGAGCGCATTGCATAGGTATGACAACCCTAACCCATAAAAAGAAAACAACACTTCTTGTCTTGGACTCAGAAGGCCTTGACTACCATGGAGAAGTTGTGCCGTTTATCCAAAGTAAATCCCTGACTATAGAGCGCATTGCATAGGTATGACAACCCTAACCCATCAAAAGAAAACAACACTTCTTGTCTCGGACTCAGAAGGCCTTGACTACCATGGAGAAGTTGTGCTGTTTATCCAAAGTAAATCCCTAACTATAGAGCGCATTGCATAGGTATGACAACCCTAACCCATAAAAAGAAAACAACACTTCTTGTCTTGGACTCAGAAGGCCTTGACTACCATGGAGAAGTCGTGCCGTTGTAGAAGGAGAAAAACAATAATATATGTATTCTGAATAATAATTAGTATTGTGACAAGTAAATGGATATATTACTGTGGTGTGTTTTAGCGGTACGAAATTAATAATCATATGTATTTTGGTCAATGAATCTAGCAGAAGACGAATTAAAATCAACAGTTATATAATATAACGATACCAAAACGGTCTATTATATAATACTAATTAATTTCACATCAATTATTATAAAATGGGATAAATATCATGGTAAAAAATGTTTACTTTACATTCAGCAATATATTTCCATATCATTCATCAAAATAAATCATCATCATTGGCGCAACAGCCCATTGTGGGCCAAGGCTGTCTACCTACTGGCAGATTTCGAGACGAGAGAGGTTTTTTTTTTTACGGGGTAGGGTTGTCGGCTCTACGCTCAACAGTCATATGAGACATGGACCTACGGCTTAAAGGGGATTCTGAACCACTACAAACATCCACGGCACCGCCGGGACTCGAACTCTAAACCTGTAGTACCTAGCGCCAAAATAAATACTACCCGAAATACCTCTATTTTCACACATTGTAACGTCTCGGCGTAAACCAGACCTATAACGGCTTCAAGAAGAGGGACACTTTCAGGTTCATGAGAACATTCTAATTTTCGTTTACAAGCATTATAAAAAAGAATTAAATAATATTATAAGAAGCATTACATAAAGAATTAAATTTAAATAAAGGATGAATTGCATTTACATATATAAAGAATTGATTTTATTTAAAAGTGCAGTTTACACCCAGGACTGAGATTTTCAGAGTTATTCAGTCTACGACGAATTTAAAACGCATGGTCTACAACAGACCTTAATTACCACACGACGTGATACACGAAAACGCAAGGGACTCACTTTGAAAACAGGCAGAAAATCCGGCTTGTCCGGTCAATTCAGAGAAAGGTAACACTTCTTCGTCGACTTGTCGCAGAACACTCCATTTTTTTTTTTTTTTTTTTCAAAAACCTCCCTTTAAGAAAATCCGTCAGAGGAGAGTAAGAGCTGAGATATTCAAAGGTGAGTACTTCACTTATCAATGGAGTTGACACTTCCTCAGCCCATGGTTCATCACCAATCATAATGCAGCATCTTATCATGTAGTCCATATCCTATTTGCAATCGCTTCGACCTGAGAAGGTCGAACGGACAATCGCTAAATTAACAAGGTCTCATTATCAGTGACACCGAATATCTGCTATCAGATTGGAGGGACACATTGTTCTCCTTAGTACAAAACACTTATTGCATGTAATATAAATATCCACGATACTGCTAATCTGTTCTCAAATTTGAGTATTAGGTTGTTATTATGCACTTGTTAAAGAATATGCATTCCTTTCCTCTGGGAACAGAAATTTCAATATCTGATCTCATGGGGAAAATGTCACATTGTTCTCAAAACTAAAGACCTGTGAATGACTTTATAAAGGTTGTATTTTCATAAAATAACTATCAATAATTTAAGTGAAATTAAACTCATTTAACCGCATCCATTTATGATAGATTCTATTTTATTTTTTCTAAAACTATAATCATGGCAATGAATATAAGTGATACCCAATCCGTAAAAAATGTCTTTCGTGCACTACAACAAAAGCAGAAATCGAATCATCAGAAAAATGGGGGCAGAAGAAATTCGAGCGAAATCTCCAGAGCCATTTCGCTTAAAAACAGTTGAAGAAAGCTCCCCCCCTCCCCTCTCCCCACAAGACGAAGTGCTTTTCATTCGAAGAAGCAAGTGATGAAAATTCTTCGTGTTCTTTTGGGCCCAAAACGAGGCAGGCCGATGCATCAATGGGAAAGAAATGTCTCGGGGAAAATCATTTCATCTGACTTGTGTTTTTGGAATTAATGTTAGATGATTCTGAAATAAAAGCACTCTGTTTTACATATGCTTATCTTTTAATGTCAAACTGCTGAATTAAATGGAACATAACATTTTAGAATTTTTTTTTCGTCAAATTATGTGCCTCTTTTGTTTTAATACTATTTCTTTTTGTTTTCATCTATTGTGTTTTTATATAGCTTTTTACTTCATTTTGATCTAAAATCGCAGATTGTGTGTGAAGATAATATAACAATGAGCCCCATGAGAAACATCTCAATTTACATGAAGAGAAAGGTAAATGAACGCATATATCGGACTGTAATAAATTTAATAGACTGACTAAATAGATATATAATTTTTTTATTTCCAATGGCAAGTTTCCAGTGTAACAGATATCATACCAAAAATAACTACAAAGATAAAAATAGAAACACATGGCATCAATTAATCCATCCATTTAAGTCTGACAAATCCAATAACCCTCTCATAAAGAAACAGGAAACAGAGAACAGTGCAGAACAGGAAGCAAGGTGAGGCATATCCATCTCGTCCTGGTTATCAAACAGAAGACAGAGAGGGTCAGGGAGTCTGTGCAATTGTGAGCCATTCTAAGTCTGTGAAGCAGGAGAACAGGTTGCGCAGTACTTCCTCTCGGGTGAGAGTCTCGAAGCCGACTGAGTATTGCTCCAGAACGCCAAAACGGGGCGCTTTTGCCAGTGTGTAGGAGAAAATACCAGGTGGGCTGAAAAGTTCATAGGCTGACACATAGATGGCGCTACTAGTATTAAATCCATATTATTTTTAGTTAGCCGCAACCTTCAAAAGACAGGTGTATAAATTTGACAACTGTTGCACTATTAGTATGTGAGTTATAGCATTTTTAGTGAAGCAACTTTTGTTAGTTTGAAAAAATGGATACAAAGGAATTTCGTGTGTTAATAAAGCATTGCTTTTTGGCGAAAAATGGACATGTTGGACATATCGTGAATGAATATTTGAATATGCGAAAGCTCTGTTCAAAGTGGGTGCCGCACGAGCTCACAATCGACCAAAAACAACAACGAATTGATGATTCTAAGCATTTTTTGGAGCCGCCAATCGCCATTTTTTGAGTCAGCCGAGTGGACTGCATGTGGTGAACATTAAAAATGCTACAACTCGCATACTAATAGTGCAACAGCTGTCAAATTTATACACGTGTCTTCTGAAGGTTAGCGCTAACTACAAATTATATGGATTTAATGCTAGCAGTGCCATCTATACGTCCGCCTATGAACTTTTCAGCCCACCATTTACTGTTACACATAAATTAATTCCAAATTAGCGTCATTATGAGAAAGAGAAAGTATATACAGGTTACTATTTCAATTTCTTAAAATCTTTATCATTTTTCTAGTATATTGACCAACGATTAGAACAATATGAGAAGGTTTAAATGTATTTCTATCCCCAGATTTTTAGGCAGCATTTATACTATTATAATAGCGCTTTTGTTACAAAACTGATGTTTATCTAAATAAAGTTTTCAAATAAATAAATTAATTAAAACTGTTTAATAGTAACTGAAGAACCTTCGAAGATTCTTGCAATTCCTACCGTAAATTTTTATTTTAAAGGATAACGTTAAAATAAGCTTGATTTATTATTTTGCATAACGAGTTATTTTTTTTAAGCATGTTCTTTTAGATTTAATATAAATATTTCCAGTGCGAATTACGAGAAAAACCGATAGCCCATTTTATTTGCTGAAAATTCACCAAAAATATTAAAAAATATTTTGTACTTATTTTAATACTAAAAATATTAAAAAAATATTTTTGTACTTATTTTAATACTAGAAATATATTTTTTTTATCTAAAATATAATATTTATTGGAATGCTTAAAAATAATTCACTAATGTAAATTCCATTACAGCATTAACCAATTTTTTTCCCTACCATAGCCTGTAATTGTTTGGTTCCCTGTGTCTTATACACAGATGTAATTTTTTAAACTATAAAATTATTGTATACAATGTATTTTTCCAAAGATGCAATATGTTTCTGACATAGTCTTGCATCTACTAACAAATAAATTCCTTATTTTATCTGCATCTAAAAAGAATTGAACTGAATCATTCAGTATCACAGATGCAATTTTTTAAACTATAAAATTATTGTATAAAATATATTTTCTGAAAGATGCAATAGGTTTCTAACATAGTCTTGCATCTACTAATAAATGAATTCCTTATTTTATCTGAAAGAATTGAACTGAATCATTCAGTATCACAAACCATGTTATGAAGAAAGAAGACAAAAAAACCATTCCTGCCTCTTTTGGCTGCTTTCTGCAGGAGTCTGAGTATCGAAAATAATGAAAAGCTCTGGTAAGATTCAGATGCGCAGATAAATGCTATCCATCCATGAGTTTCGTTGGAGGCATATACAAAAAGAGAACAACCCCGGCAATAAGGCCTGCTAATCTTGAGGGCGATTAACTCCACTGAATGAACACGAATAACCTAAGCTACATTTTTTTCGCCCTATCTCCGCAAGAAATCATTGGAGGATCATTTAACACCAAATTAATCGATAAACAATTTATTACATGCAAAACTGTTTGGGAGGATGAGTAAGATTTTAAACCTTGTATCTTAAAAAAATTAGTTAACTATTAAGAAATTTCTGCACTCAAAAACATTGGCATGCAAAACCTAAGTAAAGATGTAATTTTTAAACATTGGACAGGAGAGGGAATAGTAGAAAAGATTTTTTGATCAGTACAATGAACACCAACTTCAATAGCGAGATGATTTTCATGCAATAATGAAGAACAAGACGTGTCAGTTAATGTTAGGGGCGTGCCAAAGGATGTTAGGCTCTAGCTAGTTTGCCATCAGGCCATCTGGCCTTCTGGTAAGACTTATAGCAGTAACTATACTTCATGGACATGTAATACGGAAGAAAAGCATGGAAATTTCCACCCAGCAACTTGACTTTAGATGCAAGACGCAATCGTTATCGATTAATCCCATTTCTGACAGCAGTGAGTACAGCGTACACCGTCAGTGGATTCCAACCTAAATCATCCATCACTCTAGCTGAGTACATTACCACTGCGCCATGAGTCAATATAAGAAATGCGTGATTAAATACAGTTATCAAAGATCATTATTTTGAGCAAGTGTAATCTCTTGTGGATCTGTTCTTAAATGCTATTCGTGCAGACTTTGTTTCTCTGGATAACGCCATGCCACATCGTATTCCTGTTGTTGAAGAGCTTCTAGAAGATGAAGATAATATAAGAAGAGATTGGCCAACTGTAAGAAAGGCTGATAGCGGTCACTTTTGTAACCCCCTCCCCCAACACAGCCCAAATGAAACAGATGATCATCTAGAAATGGGCACACTTACCTCAGCAATTATGGGCAAAGAGGGTTGACAAAGGGAGAAGGTGCAGTTAAAGGAAGTTATATCTCTTACTCTATTGCCAGATACGCCTTTTACTAACACTATACTTTCTACTGAAACTTTTTTTATATACCATACCGTAAGCACTGTTTATTAAACACGTTAATATGCTGTTTTCATAAGTACAAAATAATATCTCTATTCTGAATTTCATATCTTCAGGTGATTTCTTTCGAAACACGACAAGAAAAGTCGATGCTTAAGTTTTGCACACCAGGTTTTAATTGTTCTCGATTTAAGAAAACAAATTTTCCTTTTCACTGTTGGGACTAAGCTATTTATAATGACCGAGAGAAATTGTAATCCGGCACCACGCTGTCAAAAATTTTTACGGCGTCTTTTTCCACTCAAAAGCTCTTTCCTTTTATATCTATCCTCTCAGGATAATTACAATCTGTGTTGGTAAAGCGCTTCACGGGATGATGATAATGCGCAACACAAAGCTTCCTGATGAAGTTATCTTATTGTTGCGCTTCCTGAAAGGGGAAACTCTTCTTTTTTTTTTTTTTTTTGTTAGAATATCTCGGTGAAGCTTATCTTTGCTTGAGAGATATAATGAACCTTTTTTTCCGTGCTCTTTTTTCTTAATAGTTAACGTAAAGGAAACTCCTTAAGATAAGCATATCTGAAACTCCTGGTGAAGAGCATTGTGGCATCTTATCGATTGATGTAATTAAATATTCCGTAGCTACTAAAGATACTATTTTAAAAAAGGAAAAACATCTTTAAAGTCGTTTGAAGATCAGATAAATTAATTTTATCTGGTATAAAAGTAGTATGGATAAATATTTGCATTTAAAGAAATATTTAAACATCTCAAAACTGAAGTTTTTTCTTAGTATTAAGTCATTCATTCTCATTTGTATGTTTAAGAATGATCTTTTATTATTTTGGAAAACTCATTTTGAATAAAAAATCAGTTTCAAATCACAGGTTTAAAAGACAATGGTTGTAATTATTTTCTTAATGAAAATTTATTTTTTTTTATCAAGCAGAATAATAAACTGAGAATAAAATCAAAATAATGTAGAAAAGTTTTTTCCCTAAAGAAGGTGCAATAAAATAAAATAAAGAAAATATTATGATTAGTTCTTTTATACAAAAATAACCTTTGAATTTTTCTCAGAAGATTAAATACAAGTAAATGCAAGGAGCAATATAAATTACTTAGAAGAATAACTTATTTATTAGAAATCAAAGCAGTTCCTTTATTTTAAAATTAAAACATATTTAAAAAGAAATACAATTTTTTTGTTCCGAATTATTTTAAAGAATTCCAAACTTAAAAAGTAATTAAGGACTTTAAGTGTAAATTAAAGATATTCTAATTATAGTTTTAACCAAAACTTAAAATATTTTAAACCTTGTTTTTATACACACCTAAGTAAATTTAATTTAATTTATTAAAATTATTTTATTTGGAATTTTTGTATTTTTGAGGAATATATTCTGCAACTTCAGCTTAAAATATTAATCTCACTAGGTTTGTCCTGCTGAAAGTTGTTAATTGCAATTTCTGTCAAATAAGATATGATTTTTCTCCAAAGATATTGGTGATGATAGGTTGAGAAGAAAAAAAATTGATACTGCAACATGATAAGAGAAATTATTTAAAATAAACAACATTTTATCAATGGGAAATCTGAAAGAAAGGACAAAATTAATCCTCAAAAAAGAAAAACAAACTTTTTTTTTTTTATACGATTCTTCGTTTATTTTTGTACCCTTTCTTTCATGAATTTCCGTGGATGATTTCCTTTTCTACCTCTTCAGAAAAGAGTTTATTAAGTTGAAGAAAAAGCAATTATATTTTTTATTATGTTCTATTCCATCCTTATCCAGCCAGTTGGAAAAAATTATAGAAAAACGATCAGTATACAAAAGAATAAGTTATCGTAATATGTCAACGGTCAGCTCTATTTGAAAAGACTTCACGAATACAGAGTATGACGGGTATGGGCATTTTTAGCCAATATAGTGAATTTTCTTATATAAATTCCTTCATAACGTGTTGGAGCATTGCTGATATAAATCCAGTAAGGATAATCACTTATACAGTATAGCGCTAGAATATGTACAAAGAAATATTAATATGTAGAATAAAAATATCAGTACTAATATGTCACGAAATATATTTGGTTTTCAATGATAAAGTATTTTGTAATATTTCAACAGATTCATTTAGAATAGTTTTAATTAGCAAATATAAATGTAATTAAAAGCATCGGTGAATCTAATGTTGGGGGCCTGATGGCTGAGTGACTGGCGCTCGGTGTCACAGTTTTCGAAGTCGAGTACTAAAGGTGACATGGATTCTTGTAGTTTTCTGGAGTCCTCTTAAAACACAGGTCTGGTCTAATATAATCGTAGAGCTTGGGCATACAACCCTATGCCTTAAAAAATAAGACATCTCCAGTCTCGAAATCTGCCATTAGGAACACAGACTTGGGTCACCATGGTGCTGTTGCGTCCATGAAGAAGAAGAATCTAATGCTATTATATATAAGACTTTTGCTGAAAGTATCAGACATCCAATTTTTAAATTCCAGAATATGATATGGAATCCTTTAAAAATATTAATTTCTTGTATTCTTTAGACAGAAAGCCTGTTCGATGTCTATGAGGCTTATATTTTTCATTTATATTAGTTTATATGGTTGACTATAAATCTCATATGTTTTATTTCGGTAACATCTACAATATGTGATTGTGCATGGGATTTTTATGTCACTGAATTTTGAAGTAACTTTTGTTTTACTTCATTATATTTTTATTTACCTATTACATTTGTTTAATCAAAATATTGAATGCCATAGAATATTGATTTATAATTTATTTAATTTTTGAAAAACATACTGTACGGAAATATTTATTATTTCCAAACAAAATGCAAAATTTAAACTTACGCTATGAGATTCAATTTTTTTTTTTTATTATATAAAGAATATCTAACAATAATAAATAAAAAATATTCGATAAAAAATCAGCCTCGTAGCTGTATATTTTCAACACGTTAATAATATTTTTAAATTTAAATCTCAATTTGACACGATTAAATAAATGTTCAAATTTAAATTGATTATTTATACGATCCTAACATGTGTTAAATAGAAATTTTAAACTTACAAATATTAAAGGTATTTCAAATATTTCTATTTTTCATATAATAAGTAATACATTAGAATTCTAAATAAAAAAATAGCTGCACTTTATAAAAAGTTTTATATGAATAACTACAAAAGCCTTTCTATTTATTTTTGTCTTTTAAAATTTTATCTAGTATCAAATAGTTTCCAATACAAATTATTTTGATTTTTTTAACGAAAAAATTCTCCATGCATTAACTAATTAATTTTAATACTAGCATCAGATACCAATCATATTCTTGTGTGTAAAAAGAACCATTTTTAAAAAATTCCAAATTTTTTGTTATGGATGAAATAATTTCATAAAGTAAAATAATTTTTTTATCTTATAAAATCTTAAACTTTTATTTTACTGCGTCTTAAATATTTTGTTCTTACAATTTCATAAAAATGTCTGATAAAAATAAATTATTGATAAATTAACTTAAAATTATTGATATAAATAAAATTGTAATTTAGTATCATTCAATATCTTAGAAAAAAAGCAATAGTTCGTTTTAAATTAAAAAAAAACATTTTGCAGAATGAAACCATGTATCACTCACGTATATTTTGTGAAATAAAACTATTTTCGAAATTATAAAACCAACAATGATTAATCCTGACGTTATATTCCCATCAGAAAACTAAAATGAATGAAAACTTATTTTTCTTGAAGTAGTAAAAAAAAGGTTTGAATAGTTTCAGACTTTTCTAAAAACTTTCATTTTTCTTGCAACTTACAAAAAAAAAAATCAAAATCTGAACCCCTAATTGCTACTACAAACTCTTTTTCTGAGTTGGAAGAATTTGAAATGAGAGAAAAATTATTTCATCAAAATGGTGGGATTATTCTTATTATTTTTAGTGCGATAGCAATATAATTTTTATCGTTATCGATATCAAACTTTTGAGATTAGTAAACCAAAATCCAATTAATCAAAACTGCAAACATTTATCCAAATTCTTTTAAAAAGTTCCTTAAAAAGCTTATTCAAGATTTGAATCTTCAGTTAATACTGTGCTCAAAAAGTAAGACCAATTATTTTTTTTCATCCAATTTTTTTTTTTCCAAATTTTTTTCATCGCTATCAAAGTAATACTTTCCGGACGCAATGCACTTACGCCAACTTTTTTTTCCAATCCTCAATGCATGCTAAAAAGTCATCGGCAGGTATGGCCTTCAAAGCGCGCGCTGATTCACGTTGAATCTCTTCAATCGACCCAAAACGGTATCCCCAGAATGGTCTTTTGAGTTTGGGGAATAGCTAGAAGTCCCACGGTGTGAATACGGTGGTTGCGGATCAATATGGCTTTCATTTCTGGCGAAAAGTCACTAAGAATCAATGCAATGTGAGCTGGCGCATTCGGTGTTTTCTATACCAATCGAGATTTGACGCGTTTGAGGCCAAAATGGAATTGTGCGATCCTTTTGAAATTCCAACATCATCAGCAGGAAGAAATTTCAACATCATCTTCAACGCGTTCTCTGCCTTCTTTTGTCTTCTAAACCTGACCCAAACTAGGGAAATCTGAGATATTAATCTGCTTTATTTTACGCATCTATTATAATTTATCGTCTCTTTTATAATTAGGTCCCTGGTTTGGTGGCAGTGTAAATTAGCAAGAAGATGCAAATTGGATCCTGCTAGTGGGGTGTTCACTAATCATTTCTTTGAAAAACAAGTATGCTTGATTGTAATATTAGCAGATACTCTTTTAATCATAATCAAAATTCTTATTTTTGCTATACAATATTCAATAATCTTGAACTAACATGACTGTTGTGCGTAGGGCTGACAATCTAACCCAATAAAAAAAAAACATCACTTGTCTCGAAACCTGCGTGTAGAAAAGACGGCATTGGCCCAGTATGGGGTTGTTGCGCCAATGAAGAAGAAGAGAGTCTTTTATTTTAGTGGCCTGACGGCCGAGTGTCTGGCCCTCAATGCAACAGGTTTCAGGTTCTAGTCCGGTGATGACATCAGTGCTTGTAGTGGTTCGGGATACACTGTAAACCATAGGTCCTGGTCAAGCATGACTGCAGAGCGTTGGTGGTATTGCTGACAATACTACCCAGTAAAAAGCATTTTCATGCTTAGAATCTGCCTTGGCCTACCATGGGGCTGTTGTGCCATTGCAGTAGATACTCATTTAAAGGGCAGTGAATCCTATAAATACCTTATGAAAATAATACCCCTCCCCCTATTTTAAAATTCATTGCACTCCACCAACAATAAATAAACACAATTTAATGCTCTATTTTTCATTTTTGTGCAATTATTTTATTCGTATTCTTTAATGACATTCAGAAATATAAGTAATTGTTGGTGTCCTATGAAAGAAATTTTTACGGTTCCTCATACTATTTTCGAATCAAGTAAATATTTATTGATCCAATGGAATTTAAATAAAATATTTTCTTTATAGAATCAAAGTAATCTGCTTATTTCAAACATTACTTTTTCATTTCTTTACAAAAGTATTTGAGTTTTGAATAGTATTAAAAATTTCACAAACTATAGTCTGCATTGAAAGTCCTTACTGAGTATAACATGCAGAAAAACGATTTTCTAGATCATAAATTTAATTTCAAGAGCAAATACATATTTTAAGTGAGCACTACTTAAAATCAGTCTCAATACGGCAGATAGAACATATTTAAATAAGTTAATGAATATTTATGACTAGATAAGATAAATATTAAAATAGAAAAGATTAAATTTATGAAAAGTGTTTTGAAAACTTTTTCGTCTTTAAATATAAATGCAAATTTTCCGCAATCCAAAACAATAGCATTTAAATTTTGATTGTATTCACTTTGGTGCACCAATATGAATAAGCAGATTTTTGAATCCCTTGTTTGCTGTTGACATTTCAGAGCGCTAAATTTACGTACTGCATTTACGAATCGTAAATTGTATGTAAATGAATGTTTGTGTTATTTATTGTTTAATGTACAGAAGCCGGCTAAAATATGCAGTACTCTGAGATGAGTTTTTGTTAGCGTCAAGTTATAATCTAATTGACGCTAGCTAAAAATTTGTTTTTTTTTTTATCAAAATCTTTATATAAATATGAATTTTAAAAAATAATTTTGAAGTTTTTGAATCCGTCATCAAATCTGTAATAATATTTACATTAGTCTTAAAATGTGTGTTTCTCCTTCTCAGTCCGTATTAAATTTTAATTTTGCTTACGAATTTTTAGTTGAATATCGGTGAGGATTGTATTCCAATTATGTATGCCAGAATTGACTGATCTTCGAACAATGAAAGGAGTATATTGATGCCGGAATTTGATTTGATTTGTCGCTCTATAGTTGTTTTTTTTCGCACACTTTAGGCTAATTAGACACTGGCCTACAGTTTAACTTTGCTTCGAAGTACTAAAAAATATCCATGCCACTTCTAGAATTCAATCCTGAAGCCTAGAGTATTAAAATTCAGAACGCTAGCCAATTCTTTGACAGGAATTCAATTAAGAAAAGACAGAATGAACAGTTTGCGCCACGCTTAACAACTAATTTTCAGTGTTATTTAAAATTAAGAAAGGTGACTGAATTCAAAACATTAAAACAATTAGCTTTTCGCTTTGACAAGTTTTGCAGTCTTTGAATGCACTCTTTCTGTCCCATTGCCTGGATACCAACTCTGTAAATTCCTAAAATCTTAAACTCTATGTTAATGAAAGGAAATTAAAAGATTCATGAATACAATTGCCAATTCATGCCATTTGCTTTACATTACACTTTGCACATCCAGCCATTCAAAACACAGCAGACTTTCATATTTTGCAGATTTATATAATTTTTCACATGATCACTTTAATTGAATCCTTCTTTTAATAATAAATAAAAATCTTCATTTTATTATATTCTTAATGTATTATACTCTTTCTATTCCTTTTATATCCTTGTCTGTCTTGAAATATTCAGTAGGATTTTATTTTCAAAGAACCTTTTAAATTCCTTTTATCTTTTTATTTTCGAAATACTTTTGCTTCCAAGACATTCACTTAAAAAAATAAATTGCTAATTGACAACGAGCAAAGCAGAACTGAATACCCTTGTTTATGTAAGCATTAAAATACTATAAAAATTTAGACTAAAAAGTTATTCCTATGAAACGAAAGTAAGGGAAAGAGAGTGGAAACACCTTAAATGAATGCTACCTCCGGTGGTATTTTTTCGAAATTAAGGTGGCACAATGTGGATGTAGTTACTACTGTCAATTATACTCAATCGCCGATCCGATTCGTCAAAGTTGACGTCGCGTTGCCAATGGAAATGTACCCTAAAACTGACAATAGAGTCATTAACGACGTAATTTTTAGATTTCCACTTTTTCAGTTAACTTGCGTGTTTTTATTAAACTAAAGCTTTTGAAATAGCTTATCAAAAAATATTTATATAATAAATTACTATAAAAATTATTATCACAAATGAATTGGTAATGTTCACATATTTCTATTTAACTCGTTATAATTACAAGAAATTTCCATTATCCTATAAAGCATTCCCTTTACGAACCAAACAGCTGCATTGAATTGGTTGGCCGTAAAGTATTATAAATGCAACAAACCAAGCACAGAGAATTCATTTGTCACAATTAGGAACAATGTTGCGTTCCATTAGTTTCTCACGGAATAACAATTCCCACAAGTCGTCATTTCTGCGTTTGCGGATTTCTCGGCAACGTCGGTCTTTGAAATGCTTCATGGATTAATAAAAAGGGAAGGCGTTGTTGCAATGATGTAAATGGGAAGTGGCAGTTGGCACCGAGTGAGTGTGCTGCAGTGCTCAAGAAGAAGACGAGTTGCAGATTCTTCGAAGTCAAATGATGCCTCCTGAATGAGTGGTTTGCGGCTCTCTAAAAGAGGATTAAGAGGAAAAACTGTCTTGATGCCGGCATTTCGATAAATGATCTCGACAGTTGTGTTTAAGAATTTATGAATTTAATGTCACTCTTTGTTTAAGGCGTCTTTTAAGAATGGTCTGATCGAAATTCTGAGTATAGCTTAGATTTTATTTTCGCTTTAAGACATGCCATTTAGCTAGATATGACATTCTTTTTTTTTTTTTTTTTTACAAAATCGTTATGGATGCCTCATATAATTGATACACATTTGCTACAATCATAAATATATTTTGTATAGTAAATTTTTTTCTGAAAACTTATTGCATTGTAATTTTTTTTTTTTTTTTTTTTTGCACTAAGTAACATGGCCTAATTCCTGCACCACTGATAAAGTGGACGACCGGCTTGTAATAGGGGTCAGGTTCAAATCGACAAAGCGTTGTCCATTACTATCATTGCTTTGAGGAATAAGAAGAACCAATGGTGGTTGTGAAAATGAAGTAAATACGCTTCTCACATTGATAGTGAGCGTGTCTAGTGGAAATTATGAAATTGTTTTCTTATAATGCAAGAAAATTCAAGACAGTGACATTTGACATCGCATTAGCTTCGCGTTACCAATGGAAATGCACCTTTGAACAGAAAATATGGTCGTTAACGGCGTAACTTTTAGACTTCCTGTTTTTCAATTAGCATCTTGAGTGTTTTTATACAGCAAAAGCTTTTCACATAGCAAAACAATTAACATTTATATAATAAATTACTAAGAAAATTAGTATTATAAATGAATTGATAATGCTCACACATTTTATTTATTTATATTTATGTTTAACTAGCTAATTACAAGAAATATCCATTATCCTTTAAAACATTTTCATTCCGAAAACCAAACAACTGCGTTCAGCTGGTTAGTTATAAAGTAGTTTAAATGCAACAAACCAAACGCATAATTCATTCGTCTCAATTAGGAGCGGTGTTACGTTCCATTAGTTTGTCTCGGAACAATTCCCACAAGTCATCATTTCTGCGTTTTGCGGATTTCTCAGCGACGCCGGTCTTTGAAATGCTTCATGGGTTAATAAAAAAAAAAAGATCTCGTTGTAGTGATGCAAATAGGAGCTGGCAGTTGGCACCGAGAGTGAGTGGGTTGCAGTGCTTAAGAAAAGACGAGTGCGGATTCTCGAAGTCTAATGATGCTCTCTTCGAAAGGGATTAAGAGGAAAAAGTGTCTTGATGCTGGATTTCCAATAAATAGTCTCGACAGTTATGTTTACGAATCTATGAATTTAATGTGATTGTCATTTTAATGCATCTTTTAAGAATGATCTGATAGAAATTCTGAGTTTTCCATATATTTTATTTTCGCTCTTTAAGTGAATATATATGACATTGCTTCTTTTTTAGTTTTTAACAAAATTCCTATGAATTCTTTGTATGAATGAAATACATTTGTTACAATAATAAATATATTCGGTGCAGTAAATTTTTCATGAAAACATATCACAGTGTAAAATTTTTTTCTATTGAATAAAATCGTCCAATTTCAGGATCACTGATAGGGTGGTCAGCTAGCTTGTAGGAGCGGTCAGATTCAAATCTACAATAGGCATCCATTACTATCACTGCTTTCAGGATAATAAAGAACCAATGGTGGTTGTTAAAAATGTAAATACGGTTCCCACATTCCTAATCAGGTTGCCTGGTTGAGGTAGAAAATCAGCAGTTTCTGTGGTGATGGAGCACTCGAAATTAAATCCGACTTGACTACGTGTCGTTAAAGAAGGATACAGTGCCTTCCGGGGGGGATATTCAGGGGGAACTACTCAGCATTTGGGTATCGTATGAGGGAAATCCCTAAAAACTCTCACCAGGTAGTCCGACTAACAAGGCAGGATACTGAAAATCCCTAAACGTCTGCCGGTGTATTGAACATCATCTCTAATGCTTATTAGCGGTACACGTTGCCCCTGAGTCACGAGTCGGACGATCTTACGAAATTAAGTTGATACAATGTGGATGTACTATAGTCACTACTGTCAATCCTTCTCAATCGCTAAACAGATTCATCAAACTGACGTTGCATTAGCGTCGCGTTACGAATGGAAATGCACCTTAAAACTGACAATAGGTTTATTAATGGCATATTTTTTCGACTTTAGTACCGATATATTTCAGTCAACATCTTGAGTGCTTTCATATAACAAAATCTTTAAATGCATCATCGAATAATATTTATAAAATAAATTACTGTAAAAATTATTATAACAAATGGATAATGCTCACTTATTTATATTTAACCAGCTATAATTCCATGAAAGTTCCATTATCCTTTAAACCAGTCCTGTTCGAAATACAAACAAATGCATTCAACTGGTTAGCTACAAAGTATTAGAAATGCAACAAACCAAAGACAGAATTCATTCGTCTCAACTAGAAGCTGTGTTACGTCCCATTAGTTTCTCACGGAATAACAATTCCCACAAGTAGCCAATTCTGCGTTTGGCGGATTCCAGAGCGACGTTGGTTTTTGAAATGCTCCATGTATTAATAAAAAAAATGATCTTGTTGTAGTGATGCAAATGGGAGCTGACATTAAGAATGAATGGGTTGCAATGTTCAAGAAAAGACGAGTGCGGATTCTTCGAAGTCTATTGATGCCCCCTCAATGAGTGGTTTGCGGCTCTCTGCAAAAGGGATTAAGAGGAAAAACTGTCTTGATGCCGGCTTTCCGATAAATAGTCTCGGCAATTGTATTTAAGAAATTATATATTTATTGTGACTGTTATTTAAATACGTTTTTTAAGAATGATCTGTTCGAAATTCTGCGTTTCACTTGCATTTTATTTTCATATTGTTATTTAACTAGTTATGACATTGTTTCTTTTTCTGGTTTTTTTATAAAGTCGTTAGGAATATCTCATGTAAATGAAATACATTTGCTACACTAATAAATATATTCAGTACAGCAAATGTTTGAAAACATAAGCAGTTAAAAGTCGTTTTACTAAATAATATTGCCCAATTCCTGCACCACTGGCCAAGTGTTGTCTGGCTTGTAAGTGGTATCAGGTTCAAATGTGCTAGCGGCTATCATATCACTGTTTTCATAAATAAGGAGAACTAATGATGGTAGAAAAAGTGATGTAAATATGCTTTTCCATGGACAGTTAAGTTGCCTGGTAGAAATTATGAGTCTTTTTTCTCATAATGCAAGCAAGTTTGGCCTGTTACATCTTCAAAGTCATTAGAGAAGGCAACGCTAACCCTTTAATATACATACATGTATATATATATATATATATATATTCATATATTGATGCATTCACATTGTTGTTAATGTAACTGTTAAAAATATAGTTATTGCCTTGGCAAATCCAATATTTAAAGTTTACATTTAAAAATTTTTGACTATATTGGTAATGTGAGTTCAAGAAATATTGAAATGCTTTAACATGCGGATTTGAACCCTCCTCCATTCTAATCATTTTATATACATACACACACACATATATATATATATATAAATATGCAGTATTCTTATACATCATATATATATGCAGAATTCTTATGAAAATGAACTGGAAAAGAGAAGCAAATAGCTCGTTCGCTTTCGTAAAAGGGAGACCTTGTTACGAAATAAATCGATATTCAAAGCTGCACCGAGATCTTTCATGCCAATCCTGGTGACGGACATGATAAATCTGGGACACGGAAAATCTTTCAAATAGGGTCGAAGAAATGTAAAAAAGAAGGACACGTCCTCTCTTACCTCCAGATGATATTTTCTAAGGTTGTGACGGGCTGTCAATAATGCAGTCTGCGTAACTCTTTTTCTGCTGCAAATCGTCATTCTAGTTGTGAAGGACTTGCCATTCTAGTTGCCAAACTGCCTGAACATTTGAATAGGAAGTAATGGCTCTTCGGAATACACTTGCCGCTGCACCAAACAATTTAAGGAGGGATCACAAATTAAACGGAAATGAGTGAAAAATGAGAGAATGAAACAATTGAGAGAATCTGGAAAACTGTAACTTGTAAGAACATCTTTGGGTGAGAGTAGTCCATAATTTCTTCAACACACATTTCAGATTGATTTGTGATATTCACCTACATGAAAAATATATATTTCTCCATTACGTAAAATAGCCGTATACCCGTCTCTAATACATAAATTACCCGTACAAACCTCAACCTCAAACATAAAGAACTGTGAACCGAACCTGTGAAGGTCGAACGGACAATCGCTAATTTAATAAAGTCTCATTATCCATAACACTGATTATATGTTATCTGATTTGAGTACATTAGTAGTTGTTCTGATTAGTACAAAGCACTAATTGCATGTAATATAAATAGCCACGATTAATATCCTGATTATCTGCTGTCAGATTTCAGTGATAGGTGTTATTATGCATTTGTTAAAGAATATACATTCCTTTCTTCTGAGAACAGAAATGCTACTTTTTATCACGAGGGAAAAATACTACCATACATCATCAAAATTAAAGAACTCGGAATCACTTTGGAAAGTTCTTATTTTCATAAAATAACTCTTTTATCAATAATATAATTAATTTGTGTGTTTAAAGAAATTATATTTATTTAAACACACAAATTTGCAACAGATTTTATGGTATTTTTTTTTTCCAAAACTTGTACACGACAACGAGTATAAGTTGTACCCTATCCTTAAAAAACGAATTTCGAGAGTTACAACAAAACAGAAATCGAATCATCAGAAAATGGGGTGCAGAAGAAATTCGAACGAAACCTCCAAAGCCATTTCGCTTAAAAACAGCAGCCGAGAAAGCACCTCCTCCCTCTCTCCTTCCCCCACAAGACAAAGTGCTTTTCATTCGAGGAACAGGTGATGAAAATTCTTCGTGTTCTTTGGGCCAAAACAGAGGCCGGCCGATACATCAATGGCAAAGAAATGTTTCGGGAAAAATCATTACATCTGACTTGCGTTTTTGGAATTAATGTTATGGTGATTCTGAAATAAAAGCACTCTGTTTTTCATATGCTTTCTTTTTTTTGATGTCAAAGTGCTGAATTAAAATGGAATTAGAATTTTTATGGATTTAATGATATACCTCATTTGATTTTATGTATTGTGTTTTTACATAACATTTAAATTTTTTTTCAGATATACCTCATTTGTTTTTAATACTATTATCTTTTTCTAAAAATTTTTAGGGATGGTTGCATTTTTACATAACATTTAATTTCATTTTAATCTGAAATCATAAGAAAGAATGCGCCTTACGCCCAAAGATAATACAACATCAATTATTGTAGCAGTTACATGAAGAAAAATCAACAAAATTTACATGGAAAAAAGGAGAGGAAATCGAAAAGGATGAAAAGTCCTGATATATATACATATTCGGATTGTAATAAAAAACTAAGCTACAATGTTTTCCGTAAAAAAATCAAAATAGGGACGGTTGCTATATAGTTTCATTTACATCATTTTCTTCAATGGTGCATGTGCAGCCCCATGGCGGCCAAGGCGGTCTGTAATATAACACACGTATTGAGTTATATTTACTTATAGATTCAGCAACATAAGATGTTTTTCATTTTTTTTACCTGCTAGGTTTGTCAGCCTTACGCCCAACAATTATATTAGTCAGCAGAATGAACAAATGAGAGAGATTCATTGAGAAATTCCACAGCACTTCCCTCAGCAACTATGGGAAAATCTGGTGCCGAGTAAGGAAAAAAGGTGCCAAA
Source organism: Caerostris extrusa (assembly GCA_021605095.1). Taxonomy (NCBI): domain Eukaryota; kingdom Metazoa; phylum Arthropoda; class Arachnida; order Araneae; family Araneidae; genus Caerostris; species Caerostris extrusa. The sequence goes on from BPLR01007683.1 coordinate 23,900, forward strand.
AAGCAGTTGCATTTAAAGGAAGTCATATCTCTTACTACTAGATATCTGTTTGCTATACATCTACTTTACTAGATAAACATTTTTACTAACACTAATCTTTCGATGAAAACGAAATCTATTTTTGTATCATTCCATACTGTTAACTCTCTATTTATTTATGCGTCAGTATGCTGTTTTTATAAGCACAAAATAATATCTTCTGAATTTCAAATCTCCAGTTAATTTCTTTCCAAAAAAAAAGACGTTGCTTAAGTTTTGCACACCGGCGTTTTAATGATTCTCGATATAAGAATACAATTTTTTCCTTTTCACTGTTAGGACTCAGTAATTTATAATGACTGAGAGATCTTGTAATCCTGCATCGCGCTGTCAAAAATTTTTACGGCATCTTTTTCCACTCAAAGAACTGTTGCCTTTTATATCTATTCTCTTGGGATAATTACAATCTTTGTTGATAAGACGCTTCACAGGATGAAGATAATGCGGAACACAAAGCTTCATAATGAGATGAATGGTGCGCTTCCTGAAAGGGGAGACTCTTTTTTTTTTTTTTTTTTTGTTAGAATTTATCGGTGATGCTTATCTTTCCTTGAGAGGTATAATGATCCTTTTTTCTGCTCTCTTTTTTTCTTAATAGTTAACTTAAAGAAAACTCCTCAAGATAAACATATCTGAAACTCCTGGTGAAGAGCATTTTGACGTCTTATCGATTGATGTAATTAAATATTCTGTGGCTACTAAAGATACTATTTTAAAAAAAGGAAAACATCTTTAAAGTATTTTGCAGGTTAGATAAATTTATTTTTTATCGTATTAAGGCAGTATGTGAAATATTTGCCGTTAATGAAATATTTAAGCATCTCAAAAAAGATTATTTATTTTTATTTTCATTTGCATATTTAAGAATGAGCTTTTATTATTTTGGGAAGATCCTTTTGAAGTAAAATTAGTTTCGAATCAAAAATTTAAAAAGACAACAGCGGTAAGAAATTTTTATGAAAATTTATTTTATTTTTATAAAGCAGGATAATAAACTGAGAATGTTCAAAATAAAAAAAGGATTTTCCCTACTTCTGGTGCAATAAAATAAAGTAAAAATATATTATTATAATTAGTGATTTTAATAATTGTAAATTGAGAATGTAACTTAAATATTACTTAGAAAAGTAATTGGAAATAATTACACGTAACTATATAAATTACTTAATAGAGTAACATATTTTTACAAATTAAGGCAATTCCTTTATTTCAAAATTAAAAGCTGATTTAAAAAGGAAAGTCAATTCGACTCTGTAGAAATTAAGAATTCCTACACATGAAAATCGTTAATGACTTTAACTTTAAATTAAAAAAATTCTAATTATAGTTATAATCAAAACTTAAATTATTTTAACCGTTATTTTTAAACACATCTAAGTAAATCTAACTTAAAAAAATATTATTTGTAAAATTATTTAAAAATGTACTTTTATTGAAGAAATTTTCGAACAAAAATATACAACCTTAAACAACTTAAAGTTTTTTCAATCTTTAAAGACATTGAATGCTACAACGAAAAATGTTACAACGAAATTATTACCTTGATGCATTAGTTGGAAGAAAAGAATCGAATCGTTGTGGAACATACAGGGGAACATGCAGCATTTGAAAAATTTGTCAAAGAAATGGTTAAAATACTTCTAGGATGAGGATTTTGATCCATAAAAAATTATCAAAAAAGAAAGTGTATTCAGGTAATTTTCTAAATTTCTTACAATCTTTATCATTTTTTTTACATTTTATTTACCAATTATTTAGAACAATATGATAAGAAAACAAAAGAATTTCTATCCAAAATTTACTGGATAACATTTAATCTATTATACCTAGCGCTTTTGTTATAAAAGCTCTTTGATTTTTCATAAAAGAAAACGGCTATTCTTTATCTAATTAGAGTTTAAAAATAAATTCCTTAATTAAATTTTTTTAATATTATCTAAAAGTGCCTTAGTATATTCTTGCAATTAATACCATAAATTATCTTTTAAGGGATAATATTAAAATAAGTTTGTTTTATTATTTTGCATAACGGATCATTTTATCCTTTTCTTAGAAAGGCATTTTTATAAGATGTATATTTGATTTTTAGGGAATATCACTATGCATATTAAATGTATGCTATTTATTGGCATAAATTACTTACAAAATCTTAAGCATGCTCTTTTAGATTTAATATAAATATTTCTAGTTGAAAATATAAGAAAAATTGAAAGGCCAATTTATTTGCTGAAAATGCACACCAAAACAAAAGCCTTTCAGTGCAATAACCGCATAGTTATGGCACAAAGGAAGCATTTGGATGATTTTTATGTGGTAGAATTATCGGACGACTGGAATATGGACGTACCCAGCTAGAAGTATCCGAGGAACTTGGAATCGCCCAGAGCGTCATCTCCAGGCTTTGGCAACGATTCCAAGATGATGGTAGATGTTACAGCACAGGTCGCCCCGAGTTACAATGCCGAATGAGGACCGGTATTCAGCAGTTACTGCCAAAGAAACAGACCTGGAACCTGTCTCGTCAGCTCTCTTCAGCTACCGGTATGACAGGTTTCAAGGCAGACCGTGTACAGACGCTTAGGGCACATTGGTCTATATGCTCGTAAGCCTGTCAGATGTGTTCCACTTACCGCACCTCACTGTCGCCTGCGATTAACCTGGGGTAGAGAGCATGCATTGTGGACACCGCAACAGTGGTCTGGTGTGATGTTTTCCGACGAGTCAAGTTTAGTTGGCAGTCTGATTCTCGCCGGATTTTCATATGGAGAGCGCCAGGTACCCGTTACCACCAAGAAAACACCATTGAACGACACCGTTACGGTGGGCAGGAGGGCTCGTTTGGGGGAGGAATTATTATTGGCTCCAGAACTGACCTGCATGTTCAGAGTGTAACGATGACAGGCCACATCTATCGGGATGTCATTCTGGAACAACATGTAGGTGTGTTTCGGGGCGCCACGGGGCTGAATTTCTGTTTATGGATGACAACGCCCATCCCTCACCGTGCAAATATTGCAGACTAATGCCTTCAATTGGAGGATATCACCCGTATGGATTGGCCAGCATACTCACCGGACTTGAATCCAATAGAGCATGTGGGATATGCTTGGCCGACGAATTGTAGCCCGTCAACTCCCTCCCACCGGTCAACCGGAACTTCGGAGCGCATTGCTTGATGAGTGGTGTAGTATTCCCCAAGATCAGATTGATAATTTGATACTCAGCATGGCTAGGTGTTGTAAGACCTGTATTTCATAGTCCGGAGACATACTCCATATTAACCATCATACTAACCATGTTATACTGTTTTTGTAAATAGATTCTTTTTGAAATTTGCTCAGGGAGTAAAAATCGCCATTTTTATTAATCATGTCAGCAAACATATAGCATATTTTCTGCTCTTTACCTTTTGTTTAATAAATAGACTTTACAAATAAGTGAAATTTGCTTTGCTTCTGTCTCTTTCTTTGCCTGAACTTCATTATCCTTAATTTATGGATATGAGTGTATTTTGCATAATGGATCATTTTTTCATTGTCTTATAAAGGTATATTTGATTTTAGGGAATAATGTTATTTATTGGCGTAAATTACTTACATAATTTTACGCATGTACTTTTTGATTTAATATAAATATTTCTAGTTGAAAATATAAGAAACATTGAAAGACCAATTTATCTGCTGAGAATGCACACCAAAAATATTTTGTGTACTTATTTTAATACAAAAAACTATACTTCTTTCTTCATATAAAAGATCATATTTATTGGTGGGTTTAAAAATAATTCAATGGCTTTCCACTACAGCCTAACTTACCTTACCATAGACTGTGACTGTTTTCTTTCATGTATCTTATACACAGATGTAATTTTTTTCTTAATTATAAAATTCTTATATAAAATATATTTCCCCGAAAGTACTATATGTTTCTAGGACAGCTTTACATCTGTTAATAAATAAATACTTTATTTTAACTGAAAAGGAATTGCACTGAATCCTTCTGTACCACAAACTTCTTTATAAAGAAAAAAAACTCTTTTAACTTCTTTTGCCCGATGAAGGAGACTGAGAATCAGTGATGAAAAGCACTGGTTTACGTTCAGAAACTCAGATACATGCTCTCCATCTTTGAGTTTCGTTGGGCAAAAGAGAGCAGCTTAACAATAGAGGCCTGCTAATCCAGGTGGAGATTAACTCCACTGAATGAACACCGAAAAACATAAACTACATTTTTTTCGTAACTCCGCAAGTAGTCCCCTGGGAGAAACATTAGGGGGTAGGATCATTTAACACCAAATTAAAGGATAAACAATTTATTACTTGCAAAAACAATTTGGGAGGATGGGTAAGTTTTTTTAATCTTTGGATGTTTAAAACATGGAATTACCTATTAAGCAATTACTGCTCAACAACACTGACGTGCAAAACCTAAGTAACGATGTGATTTTTAAGAATTGGAAAGTACTACGGGTTTTTGTGGGATCAATGAACATCAAATTCAATAAAAAGCGATATTATTTGTATAAAATATCAGGGGGATGACGTGTGACGTGAGATGACGTGTAATGTGCACAAGTTATTGATGGACAAACATGTCCCTTAATGAGCTCGGAAAGCATTCCAAACTACGGACAAAAATTATAAATGTTGTTTGTCGCTCTACAGTCGATTTCGTGCCCACTTTGGGCTAAATTAGACAGGACCTACAATTTAAAGGGATTCTTATCCTCAAACAAATATCCACCCCCGCCAGGATTCGAACATGAGGTTTTCATCCAATGTTTCGTAAAGTGTTCGCGCTGTTACAAAAGACCACAGAGCTAACCCACTTGGCCATCCAGATCCATCATGATAATAGACATGGAACGAAGTACGGACACGGTTTATCTCGCTAAATCAGGGGCAAAAAAAACTGTTGCAGAGTAAGAGAGAAGGTTACAAGAAACAGTTATAGTTAAAAGTCACACACATCTCTTCTCCCTAAAAGATATCATTTTTACTTTTAAGATATTATTTTATTTGTTGTTCTTTGCTTTTTGCCAGATGTTGGCCTTTTCCGATAGAAACTTTTTGAATACACATTATTTCTGTTTATTTGGTATGCGTTAATATGCTGTTTCATAAGTACAGCAATATCTGCATTCTGAATTTCCCTATCATCGCTAGTGTTTTCTTTCGAAACGGCAAAGTAGTCATTGCTAAGTTTTGTACACTGGTGTTTTAATGGCTCTAGATTTTATGAATCCAAGCTTTCCTTTCCATTGTTGGGACTAAGTTATTTTTACAATCCGAGAGAAATTGTAATCCAACATCGCGCTGCCAAACATCTTTACGGCATCTTTTTTTTCCACTCCTAAAGAACTGCTGCCTTTTATATCTATCCTCTCCGGATAATTACAACTTGTTGATAAAACGCTTCACGGGATGAAAGATAATGCGGTATTTTCCTTCCCTAATGAAGTTATCTTGTTGTTGCGCTTCTTGAAAGGGGGGACTCTGCTTTTTTTTTGTGTGTGTGAGAATATCTCGGTGGCTTTATCTTTCCTTGAGAGGTATAATGGAACTTTTTGTTAACTTTTTCTTAATAGTTAACTGAAAGAAACTCCTTGGGATAAACATATCTAAACTCCTGGTGAAGAGCATTTTGACGTCTTATCGATTGATGTATTAAATATTCATGGCTACTAAAGATACTATTTTTTAAAAAAGCATCTTTCGTAGAATAGATAAATGTATTTTTATGGGTATAGGATAATAGGAGTAATATTGGCATTTTATTTAAGCAACTCCAAAAGAAGATTTTTTTTTCAGTATAAATCATTTATTTTTAATTGTATGTTTAAGAATGGCTTTTATTATCTTGGAAAGATCATTTTGAAATAAAAATTAATTTCGAATCATAAATTTAAAAAACACGATAGCGGTAAGTCTATTTTACTTTTATAAAATAAGAATAATAAACTGGTAAACATAAAAAAAACGTAAGAAAGGGTTTTTTCCTGATGTAAATACAATAAAATAAGGTAAAAATATATTGTTGTAATATATGTTTAATATATATATATAACTTAGCATTTTACTTAGAAGAGTAAATAGAAGTAATTAAGTAACAACATAATTATTTAGAGCAGTAACTTGTTTATTAAAAATTAAAAGCATTCCGTTTATTTTAAAAAGAAAACATATTTAAAATGCTATTGCATTTTAAATAAATTTTTTGTTCCGAATGATTTTCAAAGTCTTCCAAACTTAAAAGTAGTTGACTTTAAGTTTAAATTAAAGACATTCTAATTATAGTTTAACCAAAAACTTAAAATATTTTAACCTTGTTTTTTAAGCACAAATAAATAAATTTAATTTTTTAAAATTATTAAAATTATTTTATTTTTGAATTTTTGTATTTTTGAAGAATATATTCTTGCAATCTAAACTTAAAATATTTAATATCACTAGGTTTGTTCTGTTGAAAGTTGTTACATACTGTTTCAGCCAAATAAGATATTTTCCACAAAAATATATTGCTGATGATAAGCCGGAAAAAAAGAAAAAATTGATACTTGTAACAAGGATAAGAAATTTTTTTAAATAAACAACATTTTATTTATCATCGGGAATCTGAAAAACGGACAAAATTAATCATCAAAAATAAAAAAGAAGCCTGTCTTTTATTCTTTATACTATTCTTTGTACCATTTCTTTCATAAATTTCCGTGGATGATTTCCTTTTCAACCTCTTCAGAAAAGAATTTATTAAGCTGAAGCAAAAAAAACAATATATTTTTTTTTTTCTGTTTCATCTCCTTGGGTTCATAACCAGCCAGGTAGAAAAAAATTATAGAAAACCGATCAGTACACAAAAAGAATGAAGCTATCGTTATATGTCAACGATCAGTTCTATTTGAAAAGACTTCAATAATGCAGAGTATGACGACTATGGTCATTTTTAGCGAATATAGCGAATTTTCTTACATAAATTTCTTCGTAATATGTTGCAGCTGTGTTGTTGTTTCTTTTATTGAAATAATTCACCATTCAATATACTAGCACCAGATACAAACACTTAAAAAAATTCCAAATCTTTTGTGT
>BPLR01007684.1:0-30250 GCA_021605095.1 Caerostris extrusa
ATCATTAAACGAAGCTACATAAATATACAAAAATCAAACTCGAAAAGAGTTTGGATATAGCACTTAATAGAAAGTTCAGTCTGTTTGGTTTGTTTCTCTATGGTCTTTTATTGGAAACTTACACTTGGGCCAACAGGGACCTACAGTTTAATGTGCATTTCGAATCATTAACAAGCATTCATTCTACCATTAGTCCTGAATCCTGTGTAACAGAGGCCAGATAGCTAGACAATTTGCCATAAGGCCGCTAAGCATTATACTAAGAAGAAAATAATAATAATTTGTTGAGTATCTTGCAAAACCTTTTAGGTTGCCAAACTTAATTAAATCATTGAATTAATAATTTAAATTAAGTTAATTTTGACCTCTGGATGTAATGAAAGGCTGTGCTTTATAACTGGATATTATCCTTTTCGGACAATACCCGCATTTATAGCATCATTTTCTACACAATTCATTACGTGCAGGTATTTTACCTGATGCAATCTGGAGTCATCAACAATTCACGACATGCTCATCTGTCAATATTTGCAGTAATCTGTCGACGGACATGGCTTACGAATGATTATAACTTGCATTTAGTGTGTTTGCATGAAAATAATGGAGCATCTAAAAATAATTTTTGTAAATTATTTTTATCTTTTCTCCCCTTCCTTAACCTTTCCCTATCCTTTTATTTGAAATAACATTGAGAGTCTCTTGAGAGGTTAATTGCAATCAGAGTGAAGGGCGTTGTTTTTAATAATTAAGATTAATTACGATTTGAGCTGAAGTCAACTGTTTGATAATAATTTGCTGAATGAAAGGCTATATTTAATATATTCTGGATATTATTCTTTTGGGGGTTACCCGTTTTTAAGGCATCGTATTCCCCACAGTTAATTACGGGCAGATATTCTACCTGATGCAATCTGATTCATCAACAATTCACGACATACTCGCCTGCCAATATTTGCAGTAATCTGACGACGGGCATAGTTGCCCATAGGTTATAACTTGCATTTTGTGTGTGTAAATGAAAAATAGTGTTGCACAGCAGTTAGAGCATCTACGAATATTTTTCTAAATTTTCTTATATTTTCTTCCTATTTTATCTCCTTTATGCTTTCACTATTTCCTTTTTTAAACAAAAGCTTTCTAAATGTTATATTCTTGATTGCCCCATTGCCCTTCAGGGGATATTATCATCAATTTTAGGAACCACTGCTATTTAAAAAGAAAACTATTTATTCTACATAAATATGATGTGCTAGAGGAGTGTCTTATTTTTTCTTCACATCAATGTGGGGCCTGATGGCTGAGTGACGAGCGCTCGAGGCCACTGGTTTTGAATTTGTGAAACGGCGGTGCCAAAGTGTGTTTAGTGGTTGGGAGTTCACTTTAAACAGTAAGTCCTTTTTAATATAAATGCACAGAGTTATGCATACATCAGGCAACCCTACCCCATAAAAAGAAAGCCTCTCCTGTTTTGAAATCGACCAGTAGGAAGACCGCCATTGTTCAATGTTGACTGTAATCCCACGAAGTTAGTTAATATTATATTCAAAAAGACCCATTTATGGGATCTATCATCTGAATAATATAAGCCATACTGTCTGAATAATATAAACAAAAAAAACATATACACAAAAGCATTTTCTCTTAATGGAGATAATATTGACACTTTTAGATATATAATATAAATTGTATATATTATTTATACATATGAACATACAATATTTATAAAAATATTGAGCATTCAATGTTAGAGAATATAATGTTTAATTATTTTATCATTATAGCAAGAATGGGTCTTTCAATCTAAATAATCTAAATATAATAAAAATTTTGTGCCTTCAGATTACTTCAAGATATACAAATCCAATGGTGTACATATATTAAGAGTAATTTTTATAAAATATAATTTTCTCGGTAAAAATAATTAACTCAGTTTCAATTATTATTTTATTCTTTCTTAGAAAAACACAGGACATGTTTCTAGTTTTAAAATTGAGTTATATCCTACTTACGTGCTGAGAAAATTAATTATAAACCAAAAAGCTTTTGTATACCTAAATAAGGAATAGTTTTATGAAAAATTTCTTTTAAAACACATAATTACATGTTATATTAACTATTTATAACTGTCTAAAACCCATCTTAATTAAAATAGTCATTGTATTTTCCTTAAAGTAAAGAGTTTTGCAATAAAAGTAAAATTCAGCAACAAAAAAAACTATGCAATTTATAACTTAATTTCTTGTTAAAATTCTGCTTTTGTGGAAAGAAAATTAAAAGATAATAAAATGAACAATGAACTTTATCCATGAACAATTCTTTACCAATTAAACATTCTACTTCTTTTAGGTTTCTCTAACTTTTTACATGCCTACACAATACATATCAGTTTCTTGCTTTAATTGCTCTTAATAAAATGTTCCAATTAATTCATTGTAAAAAAAAAAAGAGAAAATGGAGAAAAGATGCTTAATTATCATGAAGCATTGTTCTTTGGCTGTTGAACACAAAACTTTTGCTTCGTGTGAGGTTTGTTTGTTTGTTTATTTTTTCTGTTTCTTTCCCTAAAGGAGTTTTTTACTTCATCAATACTGGTTTTAATTTTTATTCCTATTGGAAAAAAAAAAGCACTCGTTCTTTCAAAAACAAATGATTAAGCTTTCCTCTCAATATTTTTTTTTTCCCTTTTGCTAAAGATTTATTGTAAAACTTTTATTTGTTACTACTTTGTTAATTACAAACCTCTAGATAAGATTTGTTTACATTTCTTTTTGGCAATGAAAAAAAAAACCTCTATGAGTTTTGAAATGTTTAAGTGTTATTTTTTCATGTGTAATAAATTAGGTAGTTTTGGTTGTATTATAGAAATTTTTATGATTTTTATTTAATTTTTGAAACCAGTTTACGGCAAATAAGGGCAATTTATACTGAAGAAAGCTAAATATTAATAGTTTATTATTAATTGTTAATTACAATTACAGAAACTTTATATATAAACTTGGAATATTATAAGTAATAAATTATATCATGGAACATGTTTTCTGATCTTAATATTAATTTAAATTAGTACATTTCTGTTACATCGAATTTTAAAAAAATTCAAAATCAGCTCTGACGTTAGCGTTAAGCTTTAAAATCTAGCGTTTGTTTAAAATCTAGTTTATTCATTTGTCGGTGACATTATATTTAGTTGAGAAATAAAATCCATGCCTATATTTTGCATATAGACAAAGCAAAATTGAATCAAAAGATACGAGCAAACAAAGAAAAAAACAAAAATTATGTAACACTTTAACTATTTTTTTTCTGATTTAAAAAAATTTTTCTACAACAACATTTCTGAACTACTATAGTAATATTATACAGTTTGTAGTTTGGCGAGAAAATGTATTTTCATATTTGATTGAATTTCTCAAGACATAAATTGAATGAGAGAAAATATATTTTAATAAAAAAAAAAATAATAATCAAATAGCATTTTAATAATAATAGAAATGTTTTTGAGATGTTATTTACATTCGTAAAATAAAAAACATTTATTTTACAATATTTTATTCCTTTTTTACATAACTTTGAATATTAAAATATTCAAATAATAATCCTGCATGTAATCTACATTTTACACTTTACATACATTTTGAACCAATAAAATATAGATTTATTATACAAGAAAATTTCTTTATTTTAAATTTATTTATATAATATTTTCTAAATGAAATAAAAAAAAATTAAACTATTTTAAACATCTTTAGAAGAATTACAGTTGACATTCCATATCTAGTAAAGGAAAAATAAAACTTTGTATTTTTTTTTTTAGCAATCAAAATTAGTAAAAATGGAAAAAACAATTTTTTTTTTTACAATCAAAATTAGTATGTAAAAATGTAACTCAAATCACAAGCTTATCAATTATTTAGCAAACGCTCATACTATAATTTCAACAATGCATAAAAAGTTATAATGGGATCGTATTTTTTTATTCCTGCTGCTTTCTAGTAAAATTGACATATTACCAAAATTAGAGTGTATGAAGCTAAAAAAGAATGTTAATAATCTTCGAACACTCTAAGTGCTCTTCATTGAAATTCTCCGCCATATTCGATGAGACAATTTTCTTCGAAATAGTAACAAATTACTCCAACAATTTCAAATCAGAAAATAATTGCTGCAATTATCACCACACTGCTTCCCTTACAATCGAATATAAATATCAACGATCAAAAACGACGCTTTACTTCCAAACGTATCTCTCTACCATTGCTGCATTTATTCGGAATTGCAGCCATTAAAACTTCATGGAACCACCATCATCAGTAACAAAGCAATACCAAGACGCTACCTGAAGCGTGGAAGATTGACACATCTCGTATCTCGATTAACAGTCTGCAGGAAGAACTACTGAAGAACTTCGAGTAACGTATTTTCCCTTAAGTAGCTAATTGGAGCGCCATCATTTTAATTCCCTCGCTGTAATATTAAATTTTTGCTCGTTACTAATATCAAAGTAGAATAAGTATTTTTATTTCATCCGGGACCTATCATTTTAGTACTTCCATGAATATTTTGCTAGAATCTGAACATGTTTTAGAGTAGAAATTTTATTGCAGCTCATTTACAAAAGTATTTTGAAATATTTCACTGCTGAATACTTTATTAATTTACATCAGTTTCCATAAATTAAAGAAAAATTCAGAAACACTGTGATCATATAAGCAAAAAAAAAAAAATTCTTATGAAAATTATTGGAATTCCACTACAATTCTTTAAACTCCAAGAATGACCCAGATTTGAAGTCTGGACCATCTGAATGCACATAAATGTATTACTATGCATATAAATGTATACTACAATTCTTTATTTTACCAGAATCATCCAGAGCTTGAAGTTAATGTTATTGAGTAATATTATCAACTGCCACAAGAATTTATAAAACGTCATTTCCAATTCTTAATTAAGGGAGTTGCACAATTGTAACGGTAGCTGTGCAATTGTAAAAGTGACTATACCAAAAATTCATCAATTTTTTTTCCATATTTTAAGCTTTATTTTACACCTTCGATAATTAATGAGTTTATAATATGAGCAAACGCGCCTATATCCTACGTGATTTTGTTGCAATCTGACCTGTAATTCTGGATATATTCAACCAAAAGAGAAAATTCTCTTCATTTTTTTTTATTCTGATTTATTCTTGAATCACTTTTGTAAAGAAATGTTATGTTTTCTTTTGTGTGTGCTTTCCTAAACAATGTCTGCCTGAAATAAAAACAGTAATTTAAAAAGCATTTAAACTATACAGACATAAAAATTTTAAAAGAAAACACATTCGGACACATTGAAGGAAACTTTTTTTTATTATTATTATGCTTTCTGTTACGTGGACATTTTTCGGTTTATAAATTTACATACGCTTTATAGTTTTCGTAGTTTATAAGACTAAAATTGAAAATAAAAATATTATGTTGATTTTAAAGAAATTCTTATCATTTTATTTCTGTTTATTTCAGTTATTTTTCACCAATTTCTTGAATAATATTTTATACAAGGATAATACATATACATATTTATAATTTAATATGTGAATGTTTTTCAGCTGTCGAAATTTCTTATTTTATTTTGAATTGTTTGATAAACATTGAATATTTGTAACTAATATATCTAGGTAGAAAAGGCAGCCAAAAACAAACGTGAATCTAGTTATGCTAATGAAAAAAAAAAATTTGATCCTTTATAATACATTGTTTTTTTTTTTTCATTGTCATTTCAAATGTTTTAAATTTCTAATATATTTGGATTTGGGAATTTAAATAAAATTATTGTTTTATTTTAAAAAAGGTCCATAGAAAATTCCTTTACAATAAATTTGAAAAGTAATCAATTTTAATAATAGAAATTTGATCATATATCTGGAATATGTGATAGAGAATATACCTAGTGAGGAATATTTGGATACCTTTTAAAGGAAAACATATATTTTCAGTTGAGATTTAATAAAGAGCAACAATAAAGCAACGAAAAACAAACTCTGCAAGAAAATAAAAACTATGGAAAAGAAACTAAGTTTAAATAAAAATAATAGTTCTAAAATGTGGGAAACATTAAGGTTTTTATGAAGATACACAAAAATTGTAGGAAGCTAATTAGACCTTGAAACAAGCTTCTAAAGAAACAAAAAAATCCACACAATATTAAAGAAAGCTAATATGAATGCCTAAATTCTTCTTAATATGACCATAAATTCATCTTATATATAATTCATACTCACATTCATTAAATTTTTAACATGTAACATTTAATGTTCTGTAAAGAAAACTTAGATTTTGAAATATTTAAGATTTTTTAAAAATTATATTTATGTAATAAAAATAAAATTTTATATGCTTCTTAATGTTGTTGGCACAATTTTTTTCTAATTTTTTTTTTAAATCTAAATTCAAACATTTTGGGTAGGAAAAATCCTACATATTGAAAATTAGTACATAAAAAATAAACAAACAACATTAAAGTATTAATAAAAAACATAATATTCAGTTTAATTTGAAGTTGACATTTTTATATAAAATATAATAATACAGAAAGTTTACCTTTACACACTCAGTACATTTTTATTTAAAAGTGTATCTATATGGAGCTTGATTTTATATTTGAGGTTTTGAAAAAGGAAAACCAAAGGGTTGTTATACACAAGTAAAATTTATATATGTGTTCTTGTTGTTGTTTCTTATCCCCTCTTGGTGGGCACATAGACGAAGCCCATGAACTCATGGTTGAAGGGAAAAGGTGCAGCTTCTGTTGTGATGGACCACCCGTAGATAGAAGTCTAACTTCTCTCCGTGACGTTCTACAGTCATATAAGACTAAATGTATAGTCATATCAGCTACAGACTAAAGTGTGTTCCGAAATACTACAAGCATCCATGCACCGCCACGACTTGAACCCTGTGGCACCGAGGGTTAGAACGCTAGACACTCGGCCATTCACGCCCCAGGTACATTGATATATTTCGCAGTCATAAGATGTATTTAAAAATAATAAATTTATATATTATGTTTTAGTCATTTTCCTTTTCTGTCGAGAAATTCAACGTAAATTTTTCTTTTTTGCAGCCTTGAAAAACCGCATATCAGAACAATATCATGTTCACACATCATATAACTTAGTACTCTAATTTCTTGTGATTTAATCAAGTCATATAAACGTTGCAATTTTTTTTTAGTAATTTTTTATTTGTAATCCAGTATAATTTTTACAGTCCATCTATTAATTTAAAAGGTATTATCCAAAATAATTGCCATGGTCACATATTCTCTTTCCGGGACAATGAATTCCTGGCTTGAAATCCATTCACATAAAACAACGACATTTACCTCACGACTTAATCTATCGCCAATCCGGTTAAATCATTCCAGCCCTCCTTTTCCAACAATAAAAGACAGTCCCCTCGAAAACTTTTCACAGTTGCCAGGGAAACTTTTAAAAATCGTCACTTCTCGCCCGAAACGACCCCATCCGCCACCAAGCGTGATAATTTCCTTAATCCTCGCCATCAAATCGAAACTGATTCCTTCTCTTAAACACTTCTGCCTTCTTCCGAGTGACATGCTGAAATCAGCATCGGAAAGACAGAAATTGCCACACTCACTCAAAGGGGTGGAAAAGGATTCCTTCTTTTAAAAGGGGTCCAGGGCACATGCGTGACGATAATCACTACTCCAACCCAAACCACTTTATGGGCGAGGAAAGTTCGACTTAATTAGTTCGATTACGAGCTGACTGACAGGTAGTAACCCTCTATCTTGGGGGACAACATGCAACGACTCGAGAACTTCTAGGTCATTAACTCGTTTCCGTTTTTGATTCTCGTCCACCGCGTCCATTGAATATCTTTTGGGCGAGAGACAACTTCTACTTCTTCTCGCAAGCACGGCTGCCCTCTATCAGCGACTCTCGGAGCGTGTGATGTGGACGAAACGGAGCGGGAGTTGTTTTCTTGATAAAGTAGACCGGACAGAACTTGGGGGTGAAAGTAACTTTGGACAAACCCTAGTAATGGACTAGAACTAAAACATGGTTGGGAAAAAAAGTTTTTCTTCCTGCTCAATTTTTTTTTGTTCACTTGTGGTTTGTAGGAATATTAGGATAAAGAAGCTTTTAAATCAAACGGACGTGAGAAGAAATCTGATGTCAACTAAATAAATGTTAGTCGAGTGAATAACCCAATGAACAGATCTAAAAAAATGCTGTGAGGAAATGAATAAGTTTACTTTTAATTATAACTTTAATCAGAAAATTAAATTCAAATACCAGTATTGTATTTAGTTTTTACTTGTTAATAAATCAATAGTTAATTAAATGAGTAACTTAATCATTTTCTGTACTACCGCATCTAATTTAATATTTTAATTAATCAATAGCATTTTAAAAAATTAATGGATATGGTAATATTTTAAAAAAATAATAAAATAAAAACAGAAATCATACAAATGAAAATATTATAATCTTTAAGAAAATTCAATGTATCTAAATTTTTTCTATGGAAAGAAAGAATACAAAATAATTTTTAAAAAATTATAACATAAGAAATAAAACATTTAAATTCTTAAGGAAAAATTCAATTTTAAAAATTGTAATCTTTTTTTTTATCTCATGAATTAATTAATCACGACAAAAAAAACATAATCAAATGATGCATATGCTAATTTCTGTGATCTGTCTTTATCATGAATAAAAATTTTAAAACACATAATTTTCTTTTATGTACTATAAAACCCGTGTCAACAAAAGAGAAATTCGGCAATTTGTATTAGATTGATATATTTTTCAAACATATTTTTTAAAAAATTAACCAATTTATATATTAAGTTTTAATTATTTTCTTTTTCTGTCGAGAAGTTAAATTTAAATTTACCCCTTTTACAGCCTTGAAAAACGCATATCAGAACAATATCCTGTTCACACATAATATAGTTTAAAACTCTAATTTCTTGTGATTTAATAAACAGTTTCAACTCATTTAAACGCTGCTCTTTCTTTACGTAATTTTTATTTATAATCCAGTATAATTTTTACAGTCCATCTATTAATTTAAAAGTTATTATCCAAAATAATTGCCATGGTCACATTTTCTTTTCTGGAACAATGAATTCCAGGTTTTGAAATCCTTTCACATAAAATAACGACATTTACCTCACGACTTAATCTATTGAAAATCCGGTTAAATCAATTCCAACAATAAAAGACAGCCACCCTCACAAAACTTTTCACAGTTGCCAGGGAAACTTTTAAAAATCGTCACTTCTCGCCCGAAACGACCCCCATCCGCCACCAAGCGTGACAATTTCCTTAATCCTCGCCATCAAATCGAAACTGATTCCTTCTCTTAAACACTTCTGCCTTCTTCCAAGTGACATGCTGAAATCAGCATCGGAAAGACAGAAATTGCCACACTCACTCTAAGGGGTGGGGGAAAGGATTCCTTCTTTTAAAAGGGGTCCAGGGCACATTCGTGACGAGAATCACTCCCCCACCCCCACACCACTTTATGGGCGAGGAAAGTTCGACTTAATTAGTTCGATTACGAGCTGACTGACAGGTAGTAACCCTCTATCTTGGGGGACAACATGCAACGACTCGAGAACTTCTAGGTCATTAACTCGTTTCCTGTTTCGATTCTCGTCCACCGCGTCCATTGAATATCTTTTGGGCGAGAGACAACTTCTACTTCTTCTCGCAAGCACGGCTGCCCTCTATCAGTGACTCTCGGAGCGTGTGATGTGGACGAAACGGAGCGGGAGTTGTTTTCTTGATAAAGTAGACCTGGACAGAACTTGGGGGTCCTCTTTGGACAAACCCAGTAATGGACTAGAACTAAAGTTTGTTTGAAAAAAAAAAAAAAATTTAGGATAATTTTTTTTTTTTTTTTTTTTTTTTTTGTTCACTTGTGGTTTGTAGGAATATTAGGATAAAGAAGCTTTTAAATCAAACGGACGTGAGAAGAAATATGATGTCAACTAAATAAATGTCAGTCGAGGGAATAACCCAATGAACTGATCTAAAAAAGTACTGAGAGAAAAGAATAAGTTTACTTTTAATTATAACTTTAATCAAAAATTAAATTCAATTACCACTATTGCATTTAGTTTTTACTTGTTAATAAATAAACAGTTAACGAAATCAGTAATTAATCATTGTGAGTACTACGTCTAATTTAATTAATTTTAGCTATTCAACAACATTTTTAAAAATTAATGAATATGGTAATATTCTAAAAATCTAAAAAAAAAAAAATAATGAAAATTATATAAATGAAAATATTATAATATTTAAGAAATTCCAATGTATTTAATCATCTACATCTTCTACGGAAATTGAAAATATAATCATAAATGATTCTTAAATTAAATTTGATAAATATCACTGAAAAGCGTTTTAAGAATTTAGATTACTTATTTCTATGTTTCTTATATTTTAGCGTAAATGGCATATCTAGTATTTTGGCTAGGTGTGGTAATCTAATTAAAATAGAAATCACAAAACAAAATTTAGCTTTAAAAGCAAAATGCATTAAAACAAAGAATACAAAAACAATTTATTCCTAAATTTATAAAAGCAGAGATGGATTATTTATAACTTTAAGGAACAATATTTATTAGTCTAAGGAATTGTAATTATATATTTTTTTTAATCTGAAGTAAGACATTAATCACAACAAAAATTGATCAAATGTTGTTTAAGATTTTCTTAAAAATTCCAAAACTATATGTGAACAAAATAAACAATTAAGCAGAGCGCAGAATGAGCAATAAAATGTTACGCAACACTTTAGTTTGACTTAATAAAGATACATATATAATTTATAGAACGTTAGCTAATACTAAAAAGTTCATTTTAAGTGTAATAGTGTAATGTATCCCAATAACTCAGTCAGTAGATTGAATATTAATAAAAGTGTAAATTGCAGACAATTTCATTTTATTGCTAAATTTTGCCTTGTGATTTCTGTATTAATTAGATTACTGAACTTAGCTAAAATATTAGATATGTCATTTACTCTAAAATATATGAAAACACAGATATAAACCATCTAAATTACTGGCATTTATCAATTTTAATTTAACAATCATTTAGGATTATATATTCAATTTCCATAGAAGATGTAAAGGATAACATTTTTACACATCACAAATTGAAATTCATAAATGGATTTCAGTTATTATTTTTTTAGTTAAAATGCTAAGAAATAATTCAAAAAGGTTACAATAAACATAAAAGTAAATGTTTTAAAAAATAATACTTCAACTAGATTAAATTTTTTAAAAAAATTAAATTTCGTTTTATTAACAAAATAGAAATGTATTACTAATATTTACTGCATTAAAATATTAGCATTTCAAAAGAACGATAATCATCCACTCTTATTCTCACATATTAAATCGTTTACATCTAAGACCACATGCATGAATTAATTCACATATATGTTTAGTTTATTCATCTTTAACTGCCGGTTCATTTGGCAAAGGATCAAAGTAATGTAGATGATTCATGATGTTTCTTTCATGCTATTTATTTACTTAATTAAGTAAACTTTAGGGTGTGTTCAGTTCAGATAATTTTTGCAGCAATCTTACTGATATAAATGCTTAATACGCTTTAAAGATAGTACAGTAGATTAGATAAAATGACAATTAATATCTTAACAACCTGCTAATTATTCAACGCAAATCAGAACACCAAAAATTTACTTAATCGCGTGTAGCTCAACATCTTTTGGTATTCAATCGTTACAAATTTGTGTTTAAATATAATTATAATATAGAATACATAAGAAGAATAAATAATTAGAGCACAAATAGTTTAAGCCGAATTATTGCAAGATATATACAGGGTGTACTAGCAAGGCCGTATAAACTCTGCACAGCCAGATTCGTTGTTTGAAATACATAAAAAATGTCCATAGAACTGTACCTCTACGAGCCATAGTTTTCGAGAAAAATGCGAGAGAAAATGTATGGCGTCATATCCGGTTTACGAAAAAACTTTTATTCGAAACATGAATATTGTTATTAAAGAAAAATAGCATTCTTACTGATATAAATGTTTAATACACTTTTAAGATGGTACAGTAGATATCAGATTTCTGCATAAAATTACTACATCTACAGTTCTCTCTTAAAAACATATAGTTTTACCTAAATACCATTTAATCATCTTATAAAAAATATTCATTGAATTTTTTTAATAAAATAGTCTTTTTAATGTAATTGAAAAATAAATATAAACTATTATCATTGTTTAAAATTGTTAATACCCTATTTTCCTATAAAGTTATACATTATACATACAAAAACCTTAGAATTTTGTGATGGACATTGTTTTCAGAAATCATTTAAATTAAACACATCATCTAAAAATGCTTTTTGCGAAAACATTTCTATTGAAAAATTTAATAAAACGTTAGCATTTTTTTTTAATAAAACACATAAAGGATAGAAAATTAAACAATCTTCTAAACATAAGGAAAGAAAAATGATAATTGTATAGCAGGAAAAAGCAGACTGAATTTCAAAAATGTTGACAAATGTATTATTCTCTATCGCGATGTGATAGATTTGATTTGAAAATAGTTATAAAAAAGAATTTAAAACGTTTTATAGAAGACCAAATTGCTAACTAGAATACAGATCCAGATTTTCATTTCCATCTAGCAATTAGGTAGTGTAGTAGAAATCGTAGAAAAATACCGTTTCTTTTGTTTTCACCACAATTACAGCACTAATTTACGATTCCAATTAACTTAAATTTATTACATTTTTATACATTATTATATTTTTTTACACATTATTACATTTTTATACATTTACTACATTTTTATGCATTATTACATTTTTATACATTTTTTCATTTTTATACATTTACTACATTTTTATTGTGGCAACAGAAACTCTTTTTTACGATTAACATTTTTATCAGTCTTATGAATTGGTTAAATAAAGGATAAATAAGATTAAGGATAAATAGTCGTTCAAACAAAATATATGAGATATACTATCCGAGATAGCTTTTTGGTAGAAAATTACGCTTGCATGTTTAATGGCACTGCGAATTACAGACTGGAAATTATGCAATTATTAATACATATTTTATAAAAAAACTCCTGCCTGGCCTTTTGTATAGACAATTGTGATTATCTATCATGAAATGAGTGATATTGTAATTAGGAAAATGTCAGAGGAATATAGAGAATACAGCAGTTCCAATGCAGTAATTGCATTGTCACACACGATATGTACTCTTGGATTGTCCAGACAAATTTTCATTCACCACAATTGACTTGTGCGATTATAAATATTCTGCCAACATTTCAGTTGATATGCCTAAACAAAAGATTAGTAGTTTACTTATATGGAAAAATTTAGAGTGTTACCACAAGTCTATCATACATATAGCATCGATTTTTTGTAACGGAACTTTTCAGTTTCAAATTCAACAATCAACAGTATCAAAAATGGCTTTTGTAAAGGATACATTTTTCTTTACAAAATGGCAGCAAATAATACAGAAAGATTTTTTTTTTCTGAATGGGAAAAAAAACTAATATCAGATGGATATTTTTCAAGTTTATTGCATTCTATAATACACTTCATAGAAAGGAATTGTGTAATAAGTTTTTGTTCTATTCATAGGGAACCCATATGTTTAACTCCAATACCTTTCTCAGTTTATATACGGGAGTACGAATGATAATAGGAAGAAAAATTTTCTAACATACGATACTTTACTAACATACGATACTAACATACTTTTAATCGATAGTATTTTTAAATCATTGTTATTCTAGCCTTTTTGTGCTACTAATCATGTTACATTTTGCAAAGTTATATTTTTGAGGAGAATTTGTTGTACTACCTGTATAATGGGAACGCTCCATAAATGTAAAGAGAATTAAAATAAAAGAATACTTTAGGTTTTAAAATTTTTATTTACTTCTAACTCTCCTCCTACACTTAC
Organism: Caerostris extrusa; assembly: GCA_021605095.1. Taxonomy (NCBI): domain Eukaryota; kingdom Metazoa; phylum Arthropoda; class Arachnida; order Araneae; family Araneidae; genus Caerostris; species Caerostris extrusa. Next base: position 14,006 of record BPLR01007684.1, read on the forward strand.
ACTCAATTCTTTGATATCCACTTCAACATTTTCTCACACACAAATATATATGTTTTAACAGAGGGGGTAAACATGCTCTATGGTTACAATTTCGTAACCATAGATCACCAAGATTTAAAAATTTTCTACACTATCTTTATGCTCAACATTTAATTTCCTGCAGCATCACTATATCATCTCCAAATTGTATGCTTAAGTAAACTACTCATATATTGCACACTTCTTTAATACTTAATCTCTTTTACAAAAGTTCTAATATAAATCTTTATGAAAAGTAACAAATTGTTTACAATTACTCAAAATCTAGAACAAATTGCTCAAAGTTTTTAATTTTTGGCATTGAAGTTTAAATTTTCTAATGGTTTAAACCAGTTAATATTTCCTTAAAAGTATCATTATCTTAAGAATCAACGTGACAATTGATATTGTAGTAAGACTTGAATCAATTGTAAATGTTTGGAATTTTCAGAGAATTTTTAAAACATATTTAACCTATTATTACTAAAAAAAACTTTAATGTATTTGGGTTTATGATTGTTGTCAAAAATATTTTATCCTTAAATAAAGTCAACATGAAAACTAAATGTCATTTTATAATTTCAATATGTGCATTCATTTATTTGTAGTTCAAGGAATATGCTGCAGTTATTTTTGAATGAAATTTTATTTACATTTATCTTAAAAAAGAATCTCTATAGCTCTAAAAACAAAAAATAGTACATACTTAAACGAAATAAAAACAGATAGCATTAAATTTTTAAAATCAAAAAATGGCTGACATAGTACATTCAAAGCAATAGAAAATGTTATCTAAATAAAGTAAAAAAAATTCAAATGTTTTTCATTCGATTATTAGAAAAATTAATTTTGGAAGAAAATATTTAATATCTGAGGAACAAAAAGAATATTTTACTGCAGTCAAAGATTTTTCTTTAAAAATAAAAATGAATTTTAGAGGGTTCAAAATAATTTTATGAAGAGTTTGAAGAAAACAATTTATTTAATATCGCTTAAAAACATGCTTCTTTTTAATCATTAAATATTTCCAAAATGATTATTAAAAGTCCTGTGGTGCTTTTCAGCTTGTCCGGCTGGATTCTATTCCCCGTGGCAAGCCAGGCAGGCTGCGAATTTTCACGCTGATTGTTCACTCCCGCGCCAGAGACGAACCCAACAAAGGAATGCTGCTGCCATCCGAGCCAAGAATTCGCTTAATTGGGATTTTCTAATTCGTTTTCAATTCCGAGTTTACTCTGTCGAACAAAACTCGGCGATTATTTTGACCTTAATTCAAACCTTCCCTAATCGCCGAAGAACCCTCAATGAAGCGAAAGGAAACTGTTGGTCCGTGCCATCATCGAGTTAATCACACACTGAGGCATGGCATCACATGGTATGGTTACCGCTCGGTGCGTGCTTTGACTGTGTTGGCCGGGAATAATTTTTTCACTTTATTTCTTGCAGGGTTTTTGGGACGCTGCGCTGTTTTCTCAGTCCCGGTTTGTTTCGATAAGAACAAAAGGGAATCGGCATGCTTCATTTGATGATGGAATACGACACCAGAATGTTGCGAGTAATAGAATTTGTCATCTATTACCAGAATTGTTTTGGAATAAAAGCTGCTTCGATTTTTCAGAAGTGGCACGTTGTTTCCGTAATTAGTTGCATTATTATTATTAAATTTTTTTTTTTCTTCGTTTCCTTTTTTTTTTGCGTTTGTTAGAAATAATACTGTTTTGGAAAGTTCAGAGAATTTGAAAAGGTTTACGATTTGTTTATCCATTTTCTGATCATTAAAAAAAAAATTGGGTATTTGGTTCTATTTAACTAAACATGCATTTTTGTCAAAAATAGAACAGACAGATTTCATCTTGTGATAAATAAAAAATCGATTTTTAAAAACTAAAAGACATTTAAAATAATTAGAGTTTTTCAAATATAGAAATAGATATAATTCATGCATTTTCAAATGGCTATTTATCTAAAATACTTAATTCTTAAAAAATATTAACCTTACATTTATTTGCGTTTTCACAAAGGGAAATTTTTATCTTAATCTGAATATAATTCAAAATCTTAATTTATCTTAATGAATATAATTCAAAAGAAGTACAAGAATTTTTTGTCTGTAGATTCAAATAAAACTTCTACAATGTAATAAAACGGAATAACATTAAAAATAGATTAAAATAAAATTTTTACAATGAAATATATTTTATTATATAGCTGACTATATTTAATCAATTCTACATTGTAATTTATTTTTTATGTTTCCTCTGGTACAAGTTAAGTTACTTTTTTTAAGATTTTGAGCTAGAATTTAGATAAACCTTTTAAGAAAAATGGTTTTTTGATAAAAAAAAGTATGTAATCTCATTGATGTAAATATGATAGTAGAATATTGTTTTCTCTATGAATTATTACATTAGTTTCCATGTAATAGCTTTTCAATCCTCAGTTATAAATTTTGAATAATTTCAATATATTTTTTTTTATACAAAAAAAATGAAGTTTTCGCTCAATACTATGACTTGGAAAAACCTAGTTTAACACAATATTGTTATTTTTATATTTCCTTAAATTAATTCTTCTGTAAAACGTAAAGATATTTTTATTTGAATATCATTTTTTACTCTCTAAAAGTCTATTATATTAAATCATTTTTAGATAATATTTTCTACTAAATCTTTAAATAAAAATTCATTTTTGTTGAAAAAGTATTGTTTGTTCATAAATATAGGATTTAAACACAAAATTCAATAAATCCTTTTGCTTTTAAAGAATTTTCTAATTCTTAATGTCCTTTTAAGTTCAGCAAACGTTGCTGTATTTCCAAGATTTCTGTCCAAGGAATGTGTGTTCAGTACAAGATCAATATGCTGTTTACAAACCGTCTCAAATTGAAAAGCAAACAAAACTGGAATCTTTGATCATGAAAGGATTTTTACTGAAAAAGTTTTATATATCCTTATATAGTAAGCCTTTATCTCAGACTCTGAGGCCAGGCAAGTCTTTAAAAGGATTCCATTCTTGGTACGTTAAAATATGTTATATGATATTCTTATTTACTTATTTGTTTTGCTTGTTTGTTTAGAGCAATCAATAAATGAAATTGAGGTGGGAAACATTTTACATGTGGTTTTCAATATCATGAAAAATATTTTTTTGTGATTACTTTTGAAGAGTTTTAATATACGTCATAAATATTTGTTAAGAAATTCAAAAAATAGTAAAAAAATTTGATGTTTTCTTGAATTACCTTTGTTCATCTATACAATGATTACATCTACACACACATCAACTCTGTTGTTCGTAGATTTGCTTACAAATACTAGTTGTTCATAGACAAACTTTGAAACAGATTATTATTATTATAATTAACCTTTTCTTATAGAGTTCGGAAAACTTTTAACATAATAAATATTATTTTAAAAAATCTACTTTTTTTTGTGTTTTCTTTTATTATACTTTTCTCAAAATAATGCTTTTTTTTTTTTTTCGTTTATTTTTTTTTTTTTCTCATAATATATTTCAAAACATGCATATATCATCATGAAATAATATATTTCATAACATATATTTCATAACATGAAAAAAAAAAAAAAGAATTGTTCATATTTTTGAGAATATGCATATATAAGATTTAATAATGAATAAAATAAATAAATTTCATTAATAAATTAAATATAACATTTTATTTTAAATAATTTCATGATTTTTTTTACATAACCTTTCCTCCTTTATCCATACCGTAAAATAATCTTTATGTTTTAATTAGGTCATATAATACTATATTAGGAGTTTGTTGACCAAGTCACTACAGCATTGGCGGCGCGGTTTCATGGATGCTTGTAGTGGATTCGGTTCCCGGTGTAATATGACCGGAGGGCGTAGGGATGACAACCCTTCATCTTAAACAGGAAACGTCTCCTGTTTCGGCATGATCCGACATGACAGTAGTGCTAGATAGTTAGTTAATATTATATTACACAAGAACAATTTATGACATCTGTCATCTGATTAATATAGTTCATACTATCTGATTGTCTATTATATTTATTACCTACACCATTGTATTTAAATTCGTCTGACTTGGTGGCTTACCAATTTTAATGTGTAGCTAGTCGGATTATATGATCGAAGGGGAAAGACAAGATTTCTGTATATATTTTAATAATGCTTTTCCTGTTTACCTGAAAATAGATCTTCAAAAATTGATATAAAATGTCAGAAACATATTATTATTTTAGTGTAAAAAAATAAAAAGATGCATCAAGATCAAGACATTATTTCGATGCATTTAGTATTGACATTTACGTATGTAGAAAATCCACACAGCACAAAATCTCTGGAGAATGTCCTGAAATGCTCTTAAGGCATTGCTTGTCATTGCAGGAGGAAAAAAAAATAAGAAGTTCCTTTCCGGAAGAAGTCCTGAGAAGGATGTTCTCAGGAAGTCTTATACTGAAGCCTCTAATGAAGAATTACCTTTGAGTTTCATTATTGAATTTATTTACACTATATTTTTTTTCAGACAGTTACATAATTAAAGTATTGCATGTATGGTTAATAAATATATTTTCATAATCATATATTATTGTAATAATTAAACAAAGGTGATCCTTCTCATAATTAATTTTCGGTCTTGCCCTTGGTCGTTGTCCAAAAGGGATTGCATTGAAAACTTTCAAAGCAGATCTATCACTTTTCCTTCTCATGAGATGACCGGCCTATCACATTCTATTTAGTTTAACAAATTTTAGAATGTCTTGTTATCTCTAAAAAGTTTTTAAAGTTCAAAATTGAATGTTCTTCGCCAATTTCCATTGACATAGATACCATCAAAAATAGTTCGTAGCACTTTTCTTTCAAAGATTGTCAACATTTTTCTTCTCTTGCTGTTAGTGACCATGTTTCAGACGCATATATATTGTCTCCCTCACCCTCTTTTCTTGTGCTTTAGCGTTGTAATTCAAGAAGTAAACCATTGTCCAAAGCCTAGAAAAATCTTTCGAATAAATGAAGAGCTTTGCTTATGTACATTTCAGCTTTCTTTGTAAAATAAAGCTTTTGATAATGGTTACGCGTTACATGTTATATGTTATATAACGTTATATAACATACGCGTTACGCGTTATGTGGTACGTTTAAATGTTATATGTTATATAACGTTATATAACATACGCGTTACGCGTTATGGGTTACATGTTATACATTACACGTTATGTTATACAAACAGTACACATTACAATTATTACGATTATCACAATTAAACATTATTATTACAAGTTTAACAAATTTTAGAATGTCAATATCTCTAAAAAGTTAGTAAAGTTATTGTTATTGTCAATAACATTGTTATTGTTACACGTTGTTACACATTATACATACATATTATACATTACACGTACATTACATTGCGTTACACGTCATATATTACACTTTACACGTTATATGTTTATACGTTATACGGTGAAAACATTAAAAAATTAACAAATGCAGTTTGCAAATATTTGCATTACGGTTATACAATTATGTTATTATTACAATATATGCATTATACGTCTGAATCTACGTTATATTTAAATGTATATTTTTGAATGGAAAATGTATCTTAAAAAATTTTTGTGTTTCGAAAAATTTTTGCAATTTAGGAAAATATTTCATGATTTTCATTTATAAATATTTAGGGAAAATGTAAAATACATCATAAATATTTTAACATTTTCAATTCATTTATAAAAAATTTCCATTTGCCGGAAATATTTTCTCAGTTCTTTGAAATGCAGAATGATGTAACATAAGAACATTAAATCATTTAACCAATATATTGAAAATTCAACATAATAAATTTGATGACTTTCATTACAACTGGAAAAAGGAAAATGTTGATAAATGTTTATCAAATATATCATCACCAGTTTTAGCTTTCCTGCTTGATTGAAATCACTCTAGTTGGCGGTCGACAGTGATAAATTGGAAAATATAACTGAATTTTTATTACTATCATTTTATTTTTTATTGAACGTGTACTTAATTAACTGTGAATATAGTGACGTTGTACTATAAAAACTCAACTTAATTCCGTTATAAATTTTAATCTTCGTTCTCATGAACATTAAAAAAAGTTGTTTTTGTGAATAAAATTCATGTTGTAAATATAGATGGACGAAAAAAAGAACGTCAGCAGTATTTACATTTAAATTTCGTATGATGCAATCCTTAAAATTCGGAACATAATATTATTTATTGATCATTTAATAGTTTAGGAAATGGATATTTGTTTTTTTATTATTTAAATAGTAACTTAATAAAATATCTAAAACATTGTTTGTAAATCTACTGTGATTTTCTTCGAAAATTTTACTTAATTGAAATTCTTGTTATTTTCTAAAGGCGGTAGGTGTGTAAATTTATGCAATACTTTATAAATTACCAATAAAATTATGGATAATATTATTGGTAATTTATAAAAAGAATGGATCATCTGTCATGGTATAATAATAATTTGGATAATAATATTTTTCTAATACTTAACAAATTCATTTAAATATTTCATTTTTAATCAAATTACACCAATATTTATTATTATTATGAAAAACTGCTTTTTAAAACTTCATTAAATAATTTCTATGTAATTACATTATGAAAAAGGATATTGTTATATGGATATATATATATTTGTGTGTGTGTGTGTGTGTGTGATTTGTGTGTATGTATAACACAATATATCTGAGGAGGAACAGTATCTTCGATAGAGAATGTGTTTGTGACACATTTAAATTTATATAACTAAAAATTTATTTTTATATATATATATCAAGTGATACTGTCAGGAGTAACTTGATGGCTGGTAACTATTCATGATCAATCTGTCATTATTTTGAATGGATGACCACTTTGTTTATTTGCATTACAAAAGGTAAACGAGCTTATATTGCACTAATTTAGAACTAGTTTTAAGCATGTACTACTGTGCACTTCAACGTCTTCTCTGCCTTCTCTGAACTGTTTATACTACTTCTGAAAATTTTTTTACGCTATAGGAATGCTCACCGAATGCCTTCTGCAACATTCTTTACGTTTCAGCGATCAGTTCCATGCTCCATTAATTCAGACATTTCAAAAATTGCCGGAATCAGTTTTAGCGTCTCACAAAGCCAAGCGTAACTCAAACACTAATGAATATTTCGACGTCAAATTTCACACAGATGTCAAGGACAGTGCCAGAAACCTAAAAAAGAAAAAAAAAAATGAAATTCCATAAGCCCTGGGAATTTTAAATTGAAAATTGTTCTTATTTTTTTGGACACAAGTAGTATTTCATTGTTATTTACATCATGATACTTAGTAATTTTTACGATGTTGGCGAATTTTACCATTGCTACTATATACTGTTGGTGAGGACGTAAAAAATAAATGATCTATCATACAACGCTTTTCAAAAGAAATGTTTAATTATTTTAATCTGTAGAAAAATTTAATTTAACTTTTCTAAATATTTAGCATTTCTATTCTATTAATAAATCTTTTCCTCAAAAAAATGATTAAAAAGTAAAATATTCATGGATATGAACTTTTTGTAATGTTTTGTTATGTTTCATACAAAGTTATCAGAATTATAAACAAAATAATATTTCTTGTATCTATGTATCTTTAGTAAACAAATGTATGAAATATATTTGCTTATGTACATACATTTGTAATATATAGTTAAGTAAATGTATGAAACAAGTAATACAAAAAAAAAAATTTTTAAGTTAATTCCTTTCTTTTTTTTTCACTATATTACAGAAAGTCCTTTATAAATAATTTTCATTCATTTTTTTTTATCTGGCGCTATCTATTGTTAGATATATGCAACTTGAATCTCAAAAAAAACTAAAATTAATGAATTAAATTTAATTACAGAATTAATATTTGAAGAAACTGCATTAACATCACGTGCCATCCACTAACAGTTAAAAAAATGTATTTAAGCTTGAGTGGATGAATAAGAAGTATTTTATGAACGATTGAAAATTTGAACAAGATATATATATAGGGAGAGTGTGAGCTAATAGAAGGAATTTAATGAGTAGAATTTCAGGCATTTCTCGGAATTTTAAATAAATACGAGTTGTAAAAGAGGCCAGGCCGATTCTAGTATGAAAAATTATAACTCTCTCTCCCTTTAGAATAGGAGGACCTGCTCTATTTTATTACTACTCTATTCTCGTAATAACCTCCTAGAAGGAAGTCTGTGGGATGTACTCGAGAGCCCGGTTGTGCGTAAATAGATCGTCAGGACTCCCAAACACGTCCCATTGGATTTTGCCACCTGTCTGAGGAGGAACATTGACCTCCGCAGAGGATGTGTTTGGGACGTACTTTGCTGAGGTAGTAAATTTACGTTTCATGTCTAAAAATATTTCAATACAAACCCTGTTAAAAGTGCATTTGATTCCCTACTGTCCTCTATTCAAGTTACGGAAAACGAGGATTAAACAGGCTTTCTCATTACAAAACAAATTCGTTGAAAATTATATTAAAAACGGCATAGGAGCTTTAACATATAGATTATTTGAAACAAATAAAATTGTAACTAAAGCGTATTTGTAATAACATCAAACTTAAATGATTTAATGACGAGATAAAGGCAGATACTTTCTTTCATTCAGCGTTTTCTTGCAAGTTTTTGTAAAAAATAGAACACTAGATGATACAGCATCTGATTACTATGCCATGTAGGTATGAGCTCTCAGACCTCCAAGTGAATTAGATTTTTTTTTTTTTCAATGTTAGAATTATCAATTTTATTAATGCATTTTATCTTTAAAAACAAAATAAAAGGCTTGATGGTCGAGTGATCAGCTTTCTGGTGCTCGGTGCCACTGGGTTTGAATCTCGGCGTGTCAGGGATGTTTGTAGTATTTCGGAACATTTAACACCCTTTTAAACCATAAGTCTCTGTCGAATATGACTGTATCGCTGACAATCCTACCCCGTAAAAAAATAAACATCTCCTCTTTCGGAATTGCCAGTAGGCAGACGGCCATAGTCCAACATGGAATTTAGCGCCAGAGAATGCTCGTTCTCGTTCGTTTTCCGCTCATTTTTTGTTTAAAAAAACAGATTAAATACAATATTTGGATCTTATTATAAGCATTTAATAAAAAATAAGCGTTCTATATAATAACATATATGATATCATTGGTAGTACACGGTATGATATGGTATCATTGATAATTCAGTTTGAAGATTTTTTTAGCACTCTATTATAACAGAATTGATGTCGAAATCGATAATTTAAATCGCATTTATTTTTTTTGTAAATCAACCTTTCATCCTTGCTGAAAGGTTTGGTGAAGCCTCATGTATAAAGGGGTTATTGGAACTTTTTTCTGTCTGAAAAAAAACATTAATGTTTACTTAGATTTATTGAAATTTTTGGTGTGTGGTGGTAGTAGGTGTGTGTATTTTTAAAAAAGGTTAAAAGGTATTAAAAGGTGTTTAAAAGGTGTATTTTTAAGACTTTGGTATTTGCCAATCAAATTTAAAACCTAGATTGAGCAAGATCTTTTTAATAATAGCAAAAAATGCTTATATTATAGATAGTAGAATGGATGTGTATTTTTAGAATATCAGGGTAAACGTTTTGTGTTTGCGAAAAAATTTAAATCCTAAATTGATCTAGGCTGGGATAATTGATTCTCTTTTGTATCAAACAGCAAAGAGGGACTTTTTCAAGAGTGAATGAGATTTTTCTAATTATAACGAAAAGACTTATCTTGTAGATAGTAGATAGGAGGTTTATTTTTAAGATATCGGGGTAGATGTATGGTATTTGCCCATCAAATTTAAAACTTAAATCGACCTAGGCAGGATATTGAAACTATTTTGCATCAAATAGCAAAGGGGGACTATTTTCAAGAATGAATGATATTTCTTTAAAAGTAACATAAAGGCATATATTGTAGACAGTTGAAAGGAGGTGTATTTTTAGTATTACGAGACAGAATAACTACAATTTTAGATAAGATTTTAGGGCATATTTTACAATTTGTCTAAAACAAATATATCTTTCTAACCAAAAACTCATCATTAATCCATGTCCATGTTATTAAAATTGCAATTAGTAGGGTTATAACAAAAAGGATATCAAGAAAATGGTCTTTGTCCCCACGCTAAAAATTTCCGCTAAAAGAATGAGGTGAGGGCTCATGACAAGAGACTGGTAACAATGGAATGAAGTCTCATTACCTAAATTCAGTGGAGCTCATAATTGTAGTTGCTGCAAAAATAAAGCTACATCATTCATTGAAAATTTGACAGCCTTAAAGAAGTAGACTAGGCTAGAAATCTGAGCTGTCACAAAATGTGATGAATTGTCCAATAGGCTACTTATATAATAAACGGATTTCGGCCCACAGAAATATTGTAAGGTAACCCATTTATCTTCCATGTGACAAGTTTGTTGAAATAGAACCTTTAAAAAACTTACCCATTATCTGAAATATCCTTTTTATTTTTGACTCATTTTTCTAAACCTTTTTATGAATTGATATTTTATTATTTTTTTTATCCTATTTTTATTACTACCTGTCAGGGATGAATTGGAATAAGAAAATAAATTACATAAATCCCCTTTTTGTTTCTGTTTTTATTTTAATTTCCTTTTCCTGTGACGGATTTTTAAATGGAATGTTTTGTGCTATTATTGACAAGAAAATGTTTCAATTTTTTTCTTTTTATTTCTTTTAATAACATAATATGTAACCATTCTTAATTCTTAAAATTGAATTTGTTTCTTTTAATTTCAGTTTTTAAAATGAAAAAAAAAAAATCAATTTCATTTTAAAAATTTGAACTAGAGTTTAGTATTCTTTTCAATTTTAATCACAAACAGAAATAATTTTTACTAATAATAAAATAAACATATTTTCATAAGTAACAATATACTTAGTATAAATTATTTTTGTAATTTCTTCACATTGTTCTGCATAATAAGAGAAATAAAAAAAAAAACATAAATGAATTCTAATACGTTATACAATAAATAAATAATAATAATATTACGAAATTTTTTTCTGTGTTTCATAAATCAGGATTTTTATTGTAACCTATAATTTAAATTATTTGTTAGATTTTCATCAAATAAAAAATTATTTTGTTTCTTAACATTGTTTATTGCTTAAACATAACTTATTTTTTTTTTACATTGTGATAAAAAAAGACTGCAAAATATTCTTCATTATTCGATAGTATTAAATTCATAATATGCTCTATTAAGCATTACAATTTTCTAATTTATCTTACGAGTTGGTAAAACTGTCAATAATTCCAGTAACACTTTCAACACTTACTAATGCACATTATTCATAATGGGCAGTTTAAGTTTTAAATTTGGCGATTAATATGTAATAAATTGATATGTGTATTCCTATTATTTCATTTAAATTCTGTTCATTTTGTTAATAAATATTTCGATACATAAATTATTTATTTATTTTGAAAAAAAAATTTTCGAAGAAGTGCTATTGTATAAAAAAGGCTAATTAAATTTAACTTATATATAAGTAATATATATATATATATATTCTCTCTCTCTCTCACTGTATATATATATAATAAAACAGAAATATTCTATATATACAGAGAGAGACAATATCTATTATTTATAAATTTATCTTATTTAAGTGCCAGGTAAAAAAGGATGGCATTCTCTAATACTAAACTAAAATAAATCTTATAAATATTTTATTTATCAAACCTTATAAAAGCATAATATAATAAATTATAGATATCATAATATAGTAGTATATATGATTGTCATACAGTTAATCAATAAAGATGCCAAAATTTTCTAAATGCCGGCCGCTTTTTAGAAATGTCATATATTTTGATCTCATAGCTGTACATCATATTTCAATATTCTCTTTCCAAATCTTTTTATCATCCTAGTTAATTTCTATTTTATTAGGTTTTCATATTAGTTTACATTTAGGACTTTTACTTACTTTTTACATATTACTTACTTACTTACTTTATCATATTAGTTTACTAGGAATCGATATGATAAAAAAATAATTTTATGAAAATGTACTACGCAGTTTGAACCTCAATTCGTGTTATAGATACAAATCTTTCAGAGAGTATTTTATGAGCAATGCATATGCTAATCTATTCAATACAAATCCTATTCTAAATGTATACCATACTAATACTTGTTTGTTTACAGGCTTGTGAAAGGTGCAATTATCAAAAAGTAAAAATAAATAAATAATCAAAAGTATGTATAATAATCCCAAAAACTTCCGTCTTTTAGCCTACTATCCACTTGTGCAACTAGCATATGGGAGTTCTTAAATTTTCTTTTGCCGGTAGCATCTGGTACAGTCTTTCTGACACTGTTTTTAAAAACTAGAATATACGATGAGGATTGGAAGAACGTATGTAAACATCTTGCAACAAAATTATGTTTACATGAGGAGAGTTTTCAGTGTTTTTCATATACACCCAAGTGGGCTGATTACATTTAGAATTCCTTCAGTAACTGGGGATCATCAATGCCATAATAAACAGAACAGGAGGTCTGTCAATTTGCAAGAAAATAAGCATATTAAGACTATTATAATTGCTCATGTTATACACCTAGATTGCTAGCTTTGAAAAATATTTTACCTTTAGACTATACTATAAAAGAAAGAAAATTAATCATATTAATTGCATAGAAACTACCTAAAACAAATTTACTAAATTCCTTGCTATGAATTTAAGAACAATTCAAAAAGCTTCCAAATTAAACCAATTTTTAAACTAAACTTTTTAAACCAATTTTTTAAATATTATATTATTAAATTAGTATATCTAAGTAGTAATAAAAATTAATCATAAAAATTATTAAAGACAAATAATAAAATTAATAAAACAAATAATTAAAAAAATACTAAAAGATAATGAAAACAAATTATTGTTTAAACAAGTAATAAAAACAAATAATTGTTTAAAAAAATTATAAAAACGAATCATTGTTTAAACAAATAATAAAATAAACAGTAAATAATAATTAATAATAAAAAAAACTATTAAAAAACAAAAAAAAATATGTGCAAAATCAAATTGTTTTTAAAAATCACGTTATTTTACTTCAGATAAGGTTTAAGGTATTTGTTGCCGATCAGCACCATTTTGCCCCATTTCTACTCAGACCTATTCGGATAAAGCATTAAGCCAATTCGTAAACCCCATCATCGTAGTCCTGGACTACACCTATAGTGACAAATCCATTAGTGCAGCTTGCTACTTTTTTTTTTTTTAAAGTTAATGTCACCAGACTTCAAGAGCTTAACGGAAGGTTTAAGCCGCCTTTGCGACAGCTTGTCAACAAAAATAAAGTTATCTCCGACTTGACTCGCTGGCACGTTTCTTTATTTTCTTCTTTTTGCACTTTCTATCCATTCACTTCTCGCACTCAGGAATACACACACACTCTTCTGCAACAGAATTGGGAATTCTAAAAATCTACGTTTTTAACTCTTGCGCTGCACTATGGAGTGAGATTCCGCCGACAATTTTTGTTGCATGTACGATACGAAATTCGAGGAAAATATTAGATTCCACTGGGTTTCTCTCTCTCTTGATTTTCTTTCCTTTTAGCATGTTGAAATAAAGTGAGCAGGAAGTTACGTAAGCTCCCCCTCAGAAACTTCCCTCTCTTTGTATAAATTGTTTTACTTGAAAACTTTCTTGCAGACATAGGTTGTTTGCGAGATGAATCAAAACATAAGTTGTATTTTGTATGTATGTATTGTAAAGTAGAATTATGCATTTTTCTTTCGAAAAGACCGGACTTCCAGTTTTTTTCTTAAATAAGCTATTCAAATATTGTATGGCAACTTATATACTTATATTTTTAAAGTATATAACAATAAATCCTATGGAATTTTCTTTTAAAGGAGAATATTGAATTTCTTATTCAGGGATTTATATTGTCACTTTTTATAATTGCTTATAAAATATGAAATTCTAAAAAGATACATATGTCAAAATATATATTTAAAATTAAAAATTTTATTTAAGGTTAATACCAAAAATAGAAGAAAAATTTCATATAAACTTATTCAATACTAATAAAATTTGAAAATATAAATTAATTAATTAGTTACGTAAACTCCCTCAGAAACTTCCCTCTCTTTGTATAATTGTTTTACTTGAAAACTTTCTTGCAGACACAGGTTGGTTGCGAGATGAATCAAAACATCAGTTGCATTTAGTATGTATATATTGTAAAAGTAGAGTTATGCATTTTCCTTTCAAAAAGACTAGAATTCCAGTTTGTTTTTAACTATGGTATTCAAGTATTGTATGACAACTTGTACGTTTAAAATATATAACAATAACTCCTATGTAATTTATATTTTTAAATGAGAATTTTAAATTTCTTATTCAGTTACTTATATTGTATTAAATTAATAAATTATTTAAAAATATTTCTCAAAAGTATAAAATTTGGAATTTGTAAACTCTAAGCCAATAAAACAATAGTTATAATGTAGTTTGAATTTTTTTATTTTCAAAACTTAAATTAATATTCTAAAATTTTATAATTCAATTCATTTGTTCACAAATTTGCTTGCATTTTGGGAAATTTTTAATCAAATAGTTTTTTTTTAATGAATTTAATTTAATGTTAAACGAATATTGATGATATTAAATTATACAAATGTTTTCCAGGTAACATATTTGAATTTTATTCATTAAATGATCAATATTTAATGAAATTTTCTTATAAAAAATAATCAAATATGTACCTTTGAAATAATCAAATTTGTATCTTTAAAATAGTGAATATGTAACTTTAAAAATAATGCGTACCTGTATGAAAATAATCGCATCTTGCCTTCATTAAAATATGAAACAATCACAATATTTATGAAACAGCTGATAAGGATTGAATTATAATATTTATAAATTAAATAATATTTCTGTTACATATAACAAAATATTTAATTTTTTTCTACTTAATATTATTAATTTTAAATGTGTAAATAATTGAATTATATTATAGTAAAATAACTGCTAAAAATCTTTTTAAATAATACTTCTAAATACTCGTATACTTAAATATATATATATATATATATATATGTATTAGTATTCTTCTATTGAGTATATTTCTAATTCTTCTGTACCAGCATACTTTTATCTATACTTCCAATACTGGTATACTTCTATATGCATATTGGTATACGTTTAATTCTTCTATGCAGTATACTTCAATTCTTGTATACCAGTACTTCTAATTCTTCTATACCAGTATACTTCTAAGTTTTTCTATACCAGTAAAATTCTAATTCTTTTTCTAATAATTGTAAAATAATTCTAAATTTTCGTGATTTTGCGTTCGCATTCATTTTATTTTTACAGGTATTTTTAATTTAAAATTTCAATTAACTATGTGCTATAAGCCCATATAACAATGTAGTACATAAAAGTGAATACTCATGATACTGTCAATTAATACAGTAAAAATGAGAATATATTCTGAATTAAAAGTTTTTAAAAAATTAAATTAAAGTTAAATAACATATTAAAAATTAAGCTATTTTATTTTCATTTTTTTATAATTATGATATAAAACTCGTTTTTTTACAATTCCAACAAAATAAAATTTAAACGTATACAGTTTTGTTAAGTACAAAAGGATGGGTGTTAAAATAATATTTTTCTAAAAAAATAAAATCTTCTAAAAAAGTAATTACTCAAATAAGGTGGGTTACTGCAGTATCTTAAAAACCTTTTACTTTGCCAAGCTTAATTAAGTCATTGGATTAATAATTCAAATTAAGTTAATTTTTTTCCCTGGAATTATTCCCTGGTAAAAAAAAAAATATAATAATTTTTTTATATTGAAAAAAATATAAAAAATATAAATATTTAAAAAAAAACTCATTGATAATTCATCAATGAGTTTTGTTGGAATTGAGCTCTTTTTTTCTTTGTTATTACTCGCATTAAAAGGAATAGAATAGAAACTGAGGGAATTGTCTTTGAAAGTTTTATGATTTACTTCAAGATACTTTTACTTTCACATTAAGTTTAGTAATAGGTTAAAACATAACTATAATAACTTTGGACTTTTAAAGAATTTAAAAATTCTTTAAAAATCAAATTTGTGTTATGGCTTGTTTTCTCATTTCAACTACACAATAAAATAAAAAATATATATTTATTTTACAATATTTTCTTATAAATATTCGACCC